>CAKAOI010046341.1:0-53890 GCA_916701655.1 Sebastiscus albofasciatus
CGGCAAATTCGTGACAACGAGGTGCTTATGCTCCTAATGTCACATCATTTTCTGTGCTGTGTCTAACCACACTAACTCAGGGGCTGCATATTTGGAGAGTATTCAAATACGGATTCTTATTAATAAATTCAATATTTTTTTTGGGAAACATATCAAAATGATTTTGGATTTAAAAGGCCTGAAAACATAGAGGGTCACATGGTGATATGTTTTTTTAGGGCTGTCAATGGATTCAAATATTAAATATAAATTAGAAAGTATGTCAAAATTGTACAGTACTTGAGTAAATGTACATAGTTATAGTCCATGTATTTGACGTATTTAGTTATTCAGCCACAGCTGCAGTAAAGTATTTTTACTCATCTACACGTATGTGTGAAAAAGAAAAACAGAGAAAAGCGAGGAATAGATTGGTTTGGTTTTGCTCATCTTGCTGCATCACTACAGGAAACCTCTCGCTGTCTGGTTTACACATTCCCTGCCTCGCTGTTGATGCTCTGCACCCAAATAGGACTGGGGCGAGAGGAAACCAAATCCTTGCATCCATTAAAGTTTTGACACTGAGGGGTCTGCAAACAGCTTCAGAGGCAGAATTCTTCTAAGATAGATGACTCCGGGACAGCCCACTGGGCAAAATGTGCCCTGAGCATTACAGATTCCAAATGACCATCCTGCCAAACAGTTATCTCTCTTAACATATGGTTAATATTAGAAAGAGATTAGCGGCTGCCTTAAATCATTGTCAGGGCATGAGGGTGAGAGAATGCAAATGTATTACAAGGAATTTATTCCAAAATATTTTGCTCGAGTCCTCCACTCTGTAAGCTGGTCAAACTCGAAGTGTTGTCTGTGCTAATGCCGGAGCATTTTGATCTGTGATTACCTTCAGGGGTCGGGAAAAGTGTGAAAATAGGGAAATTGCACTGTCAAGTAAAAACCTGACCGCCTGTGCCCTTATTGCTCTGAGTGCCAAAGTGTCCCATTTTTAGAAACCTCATTTTCGCCCACATGTCTCGCCGTAGAGGAATGTGGGCAGCCTAATGCCCCTCTGGTCACCATTAGTGCCCCTCTGGTTAGTCCTAAAGACACGTTGGTCAACTCAAGTGCCCCTGTAGTGTGACCCAAAGGAAAAAATGAACAATCACATTAACCCTGCACATAAGAGCTGCCCCCATCGTTTTTATTTTTACATTTTTACCAGCCTGATCTCACAAAAACACTTCAAATGACTACGACCTGTTAACAGCGTATTAAGTGCTGGCACCACGCAAGGTTATAATAGTTTGGAATTTTCAATTAGTTTTTATTTTATTATATTTTTGACTTTTCAATTTGATTTTAGTTGAGTTTTAGTTCAGTTTTATCTTAGCTTCATCTCCTGGAATGTCAAGTCCGTTCCATTTCTGTGGTTCAATGTCACGAGAGTTGATGGAAATTCATGCTGTTTCCTTCTTTTGGCAGTGATGTATTACAGCTAAGCAACCAAAATTAAAATAAATTTAGATTCAATTTTATTTTATTTGTATTCGTTTTTTACCCAGGTGATAAGGTTTCAGTTTAGTTTTATTTTTTTTATTTTTCTTAAAGGATATAGTTTTTATTTAGTTTCAGTTTATTAAAAATATTTTTCAATGCTTATTTTTGTTTTAGTTTCAGCTTTAGTAGAGTTCAATAACCCTGACACCACGGTAGCAATGACAATGGAAAGTTAATTAGGACCCTTTGTCGTGGTGGACACACTAATGTTCAACAGAAATATGTTTTAATCAGAGTCAAACGTGGGACTATCACCCAGGAGACCGGTGTTCATGTCCCGTGTTAAACAAAAAGTCAATGTTGACTTATTTTTAATTACACAGGCTACGTAAGTTACATTATTTTAACCCAAAACATTATCTTTTCTTTCCTAAACCTAACCAAGTTGTTGAATAAACCTAAATTGTTTCCTGCGGTGGCGGCACGTAATTTTAACACATTACATACCACCACGTAATGAGCTGTTAACAGGTCGTGGTCATTTCACGTGTTTCTGTGGGATCACGTTGTTTTTTTCTAGGGGTGTAAAGATCAACCGATATGTATTGGAAATCAATACAATAGTCTTATACGGCTACAAACTTTGAGGGTATTCGGTCAAAAGTCGATACGCCCGCCATAAACCGATACAGAAATAGTTCCACTTGAGACGTTTTTTACGTGTTATGTGTGTGTATGACATGGACGTGGTAAAAGGGGAGAGACAGGCAGCGAGACCCAACCCAGTGTGACGGTGTAGCCGTCATGCATGCAAGCAGGCAGTCACTAGTGGGGAACTAGCAGTATAAGAGTCACATAAACAAGGGATCAGGCGATGGTTTTGTATTTGGGAGGCTACATCCAACAGCAGCACACATAATGTAAGAAAAACTCTTGTTTGTTTTTGTGTATAAACAGCGTAGTTCATGTGATCCTTTCATTTTAGAACATTTGAGGTATGAACTTATTTTGTTTTGTATATTAAGGCATTTACTGTAGCATTATGGGTATAAAGTGGGTCAGAGAGCTGTTTTGGGGCATACATTGTAGTCTGGAGTACGACCGGTCCTTTAAACTACAAGACCAAGAGCCAATGGGGGAATATTTTTCAGAATAACAACCTCAGGTTCCTGTCATGAGAGATTTTTATTGAAAATCAATGCACTAAAAGGCACTAATATCTTCATTTTTCTTCCTACCAGTATTGGTAAAAACGGCACACTTGGACCCGAGATGTCTCGGCCGTTATCAGGCCAGCTGGCAGCCAGTCCACACCGCTCACTCACCGTGTTGAAAGCTGCACGGCATTTTGATAAGAGTTTTGAGTTTACCTGCATTACCATGTTTCTTGCTGGGTGTTATGATGGGGCTGTATTACTCTTTGGGGTGTTGTGTCTGCCCTCCAGGCGGTTTCACTGTTATCTGGTCCCGGCCAGGCTCACACAGGAGAGCTGTAAATGAGCACTGACGAATGTGATAGCTCATGTGTGGCCATACCTTTACTCGTCTATGAATAAAACATGAGGAGGTATGGATCGTTTATGCAAGAAATACACGCGGGTCTACCCAATTCCATGTATCTCTCTGTGTGTCTGCGTGTTTATCACCACCGATGTTCCTGTTTCTCCTCTACACATCCAAATTTAAAATTATTTTGGCATCAAACTCCCATTTTGTATTATAATGGCTCTCCCCGGTTCTCCGATCACATCTTAATGAGGGGTTGGATTGTGAAGGAAAAACTCTTTTTATTTCTTTCATTCCCTCCATGAGGCGTTCCTCCTCTGCTCCATGCGCTCCTTCTACAGATAAACAGCTTACCTTTGGCATGACCCATTCCACTTTAATAAGCACTAAGTACTCCACTGTCCCACTTTTCAAAGCCGTTAATTTGATAAGTGAGGGGATCTCTCACTTAGCAATCATATTCTGGACAATTAAACCCATATCTGAAGAATAGCGCCTGTCTGGAGGGCTTTTTACTGCCAATTATGTGGAACCGTTTGTCTCAATGTCTAATATTCTGTTGAAATGAGCCATTGTTGTTTGAGAGAACATCGCCGGTACATTGACGTAGTTTTGAACCAAGTCGAACCCAGATTGGGTCTCGGATATACCAGCAAGACCTCTATTTCCTGCCCTGTTGTAGTAATATCGCAAGATTAAAACGTTATCATGTCACATTGGAGTGATGGTAAAACTAGGGAGAAGTAAAAAAGTAAAGGTCCAACTATAAAGGAATTCTCCATTAACTTCCCTGGATTAATGTAGTTAGACAGCAGGTAGGCTCGTGGGTATATCGACCTGACCGACATGACTTCAAACCCACCACCCACACCCCCTTCCCCCTGTACCAACATGACAAATGAAGAACTATGAGGCTATTGAACAGCTGGATAAACACAGGCAGCGGAGCCAACAGTGCACAGAGATCAGTCAAACGTCATCGCCTCCTGACAGCTGGGTCGGCCAGGTCTCATGTAATAGTGATGAATGTTTCCTCTGCACTGATATGAAGTTTTGAGTCAACAAACTATCCAAAGATTGTTTGTCGCTATATTTGGACTCTCGAATGCTCCTCAAAATGCCTCAGAGTGATTGGTCTTATTTATTTTTTGAGTGTATTTGACGGCAGCGAGTGAGTCACTTGTGTGATCACAGCTCAGTGGGAGAAGATACTCTGCGGGCATGTCATTGACCGATCAGATTAGACTTTCATGATGTGAGCTTTAGTCATTCGGTGCTTTTCAAAAAATGAGCGGCATGTTGTGATTACAAGCAGCTCCGAGAAGAGAGATGTTTTTAACGACTGAAGACTGAAAGACTGAAGCTTTAGGAGGTTGGAGGTTTACAAAATAAAGAGCAGTTTAGAGGTGTTGAAAAAATTGATTCACCTATGTATCATGATTTTTTTTTTACCATTTTGAAATCAAACTTTTAATGCCAGAATCGATATATTTGAGTCGATGCGGAGGTAGAAGGAAGTTACCGCTTTTATTGTTGTAGTCTGAGCAACATGACGTCGTATCCGTTCTGTATCCGTTCTGTTTCCGTCATTCAAAACAAACAGTAGCCGGCCGCAGCGAGTCGAAACCGGCAGATACGCGTAGATACGACCTGCAGCCTCACATTTTAAATCCAAAGTGGTAAAAACTACACATCCAGTAAAGTATGGAAACACTTTGGGTTTCACACATTGCAGGAAAAGTAGTGCAAGATATGATGGCTAAAGCTGCATGCTAACTCTGTCATGGACAGGAAACGTTATCGTATTGCGGTAACGTGCGGTCAAGCCAGTTGACTGTAGAGCACCAATATACTGACATTTATGTTAAATGCATTCAAACGACCCCGATGGAGCTGAGCATGGATGTATAAGAGAGAACGGAGCTGACGGGAGAGCTAGAGACGGACTTGGAGAAGTTAGAGGAAGTATACACATGTGACTACATCCGGTTTTCAAAATAAGGTGTTAACAAAGGGAACTGTATATACAAAATACATATATAGAAATGAGATTAAGTGGATTGTAATCACCAGAAGTATAAAACATTACATGTCCCTCATAAATGAAATAGAAAATACTACTGATTGGTGATAAATAAATCGTGATATCAAATTGCAATACTTGTAGAATTGAGCAGTTGTGTCTACATTTAAAAATAGATCTTAGTAATAATCGCACCATTACATATCTGAACAGGAAGTCAAACTTTGGTAATTTAAAACAGAGCAGGTAACTCTTTTCTGTGATATCTTTAAACGAGCTGTGCAACAGTAGCAGAAATGGAGTGGCACAGCTTGTGGTTTTGTTTCCGTCTAGGTGTTTTATCCGTGGAACAAGCCACCTTGTTTTGGTAGACGAGATTAGATCATGATTCACTTCATGGAATCAATTTCACAGTGTATTACAGCAGCATCCCCTGCAAGATCAGTCTGAATGTCATTTTGGGGGAATGATTTGCCTCGCTTGGAGTGCACAAGCATTTTCCCACGTACTGTACCTACACTCCTCAGTTTATCATATTTGCCCTCGGAAAATCTTTATTAGCGTGAAAGGCTTGCGATGGGTCTCACGGGAGAGCGGGCTGGCATTGATGCGGATGACAGCAGCAGTCACTTTTCACACTCTGTAGTGTTGACAGACGTGGAAATAGTACGGATCTGTCAGGAAGCACTGCAGAACTCACTGCTCGAGCTACACCGGCTATAAATATTTCAGGAAATAACAATCGGGGCTGTTTATTCTTTCCCAAGTTATCCATAAGTATGACTGACTTGTTTTGAAGGCGGTTGTTGTTTTGACAGATTTTCGGGCTGACGCTGACTGCTCCCTGTCTGTGTGCATGCTGACGTTGTGTCTGCCACCTGAAGCCGACAGGAAGCAGAAGTAATGGTGACATTACAGATACATGTCGTCGCTTGGCTTTCTCTGAAATGTCGAATTTTTCATAAATGGGCACATATTTTTATGTCCTTCTATTTATCAGAGATTGATAAATATAGAGCTGTTCAACTGAAGCGAGCAATGTTATGAATCTGGAGCTAATTATAAGTGTTTACAGCAGTGATTCCCAAAGTGGGGTCTGCAAAATAATTAGCTATAAATTATAAAATCGTGCTGTATGATTAAAAAGTACACGTCTACAGAGAGGGACCATTTGCGCCAATAAGACAAGCAAATTGTGTCATATTACTGCAACCCACGTTAGCTCTGGGCCAATAGTAACTCTGATATGATTGTGAGACATCACGTCAATCTGTCATGAATCAGTCACTTCACTGAGGGAGCAACAACTGTTCCTGCTGCTGCTTAGCTTAGATTATTAGCCAGCAAGCTAGCTGGCGGGCATGGAGAAGTATTTTAGTCAGTCCACAACATCACGTGACGCTAACCTAAGACCAAACTAACTAAATTGAGAAAATATGATGACGATTATATCGAGCGACAGCGACGGGAGACCTAAATGTGTCATGTGTCTTCAGATGTTGGCGCAGCGTAACGCTAGGGAGTGTCCGACAGACCGCGTGTGTCGGTGGCGTTATAGCTGTGAATGTAGCAGTAGCAGTGTTTTTGTCGGTGAATAAATGCTATAACTCCACAAGACCAGAGCCGACTTCCTGTATATGTAATGTCAGCTCAGACTCACTTAAGGTGGACCAGCTTTTCTCCTTTAAGTGCCAAGCCGCTCCTCTGAGTTTTGCTCAGCTTTTTAATATTTCTTTTAACCATTTAACCGGTCGAACCATTTAACCGGTCGATAGCGTTAATCGGTTAACGATTAATTATTAACATCTCTAGTTCCAATGGCATCTAAGAGTAAAAATGGTAGTAAGCATATAATGCTTAGTCGGTGTTACGATTATGAGGGGGTCCTTGGAAAATGTTCTCCCCTTTAAGAAGTCCCTGGCCCAAAACAGTTTGAGAACCCCTGGTTTTAAGTAGAACAGTCAGGGATATATAAGGCCGCAGCTATCACTGAAAGCACGGAGTTCACTGCTAAACATCAGCATGTTAGCATGCTGACATTATCAAGCATTCGCATGGCTGTTGGCTCCTTCAGACTCAGAATTTTGACTATATAAAGCCAAACAAAAAAAGATATTAAATATTTCCCCTCCAGAGAGTTATTACTGGCAGTGTGGGCAAGGCTTTAAAACTGATATTTTATTTAAAAAACAGTTCAAACTGAACTAATAAAGCATGATGTATCCAAATAACTAAAACATGTTAGATAATTAATTTGTGGTGTCTGGTCCAAATTGTCGGAGGTGTTGGATGTGTGTTCAAGGCAATTTGGACTCATAACCACAGTATGTTTAAAATTCAGACTACTGCCCTGCAAGACTTGAAAATTCAAAACAAGCCCTGCACTCATTTGTTCAGCAGCTTTTTATAATTAAAAAGATAGAAAGGAGTTTGCAAAAGCTCGGAGGTGAGTGTTGAGTAATATCTTCGTGCAATTACTTTCGCGAACAGATTAGAGACGGTGAACTAAAATTAGAGTCGGACAAACAAGGATTGATTTAGAAGAAAGCATTGATTACTCCGGTGTCATGACCGATGATGCTAATTAGCGATAGCCTTTAACTTCACTGTCAGTGTCCTCATTTGCTAAACCGGGTGTTAATACACTTGATTGATGAAACAAAGCCTCAGAGTAGTTAAACTAAGAACAGTTTTATTAAACTTAAAGTAAGTTCAGGAGACACCTTGGAGAGGTCAAAGTGTCAAGATCAGAGATTGTCGTACTAATATTTCATATTGATGTTGAAGAAGGTGAGAAGATGTTGTCTTTGCGACGTTGGTTGGAGTGTTTGAAGAACCTTTAATTACCAGCAACGACAGCAGGTATTGTTTTCACCTTGTGAGTCTTGCTGTCACCTTCTGAGTGTGTCACCATGGCAACTACCACAGGTTTCAGTACTTTGCCAGGTGTCTGTCTGCAGACAGATTTTGAGACCGCGATACCGTCACAACCGTGCAAGATGCAGTGATGAAACTTTACAGGTGTGTAGTTGAGATCAAAAGGAAGACCGAGTTTGAAGACGGGTGTGGTCCGAGCAAGGGCGCCGGAAGTAGGGGGGGTATGAAGTGCCCCAAGGCCTGATTTGGCGTTGCGGCTGGTGTGTTCCAATCATAAAATGGTCTCTAGTTTTATATTTTTCCCTCAAAAACTCATCAGTTTTCTGAGCAATTACTTATGTTATTTGTCATACAGTCTGTTATTTTGCAGATAAGGCAATAAAAGATCTTGAAAAATGCTTTCATCACTCATTTTTGTAGCCTGTATTGAGGCAAATGCTTGTTTTCATGTTTTTGTTGCTTAAACGGCAAGTCATTATTAAAGTAAAGCATCCTTGCTTGCAAAACTCTGTATGTATTCTCACTATAGTCTTTAATAAATCACTGAATCTACAATGACACTGATAGATCACCTCAACAATGTCAAGGCAAAAAGATCTTGTTAAAAAATCCATTTGTAATCCAAGAAATGGCACCTGGTATGTAGAATAAATCAAGACAAAAATGCCCAAAAATAACTTAACAGAATTGATCCATGATTCTTGAGAACAGATCTGACACGGCTAAATGTAATGTTTAGCAAATCAGGGCGAGGAGGAAAACAAACAATGTGAAAAAGCGGCAGAGGAGAGGCGTGAGGCCTTCCTGAGCAGGTGGCAGAGGCGTCCAGATGCTGCAGAGGAGCAGCGAAGCAGATAATGTCCTGCCTAGATTACCTCCGGGGCCTGATTACAGTGGAGCGTCTCATCTGGGTCAGCTCCAAGCTGGTTCTGCAGGGATCAGCTGTTCCCACTGTCGTTCTGATGGTCTGAGCTCTCATCTCTCCTGAAACACACAGGTTTGAAAACATCTATATGTGTAGTGGAATTAAATGTCAATTTCAAACATGTCCATTTAGGGAAATGGTTCTTCCTAAGTAAGTACCCACTCTGTCGCATCAAAAAATACCTCAATGGTTAACATGCTAGAGTTTTCGGTTAGGTAGTCGTGTCTCTGCGCTGCAGCTCTTAGATACATGTTGTCAGTCAAACTGCGTGGCTGTCGCTGTCTTGCTTGGTTTCCTGTTGACGTAGCAGTAAGTTAGCATGGAGCCAGTCAAGTGTTGCAGCAGACTCTACACTCCCATGTTTGTGTTATCCTTGCTAGAGCACCATGCGGTTGAACACACCGGTCATGTTACTCATCCTAATAGGTTTTTAAGCAGCTTCAGCAAACTTGGCTGCATTATACAGAATATTCAGACTTTGACAAGATCATTTCTGTCGATTTGAGCTACTTCAAATATCTTGATTGCACACTAAATATAGTTTAACATAGCATAATTTATTTTGCTGCAAGTTTTGGAAAATTATTTTGCATCTTCATTAATTAAGTGTGTATCTAAAAAAAAGTTTGGAATTGATTCAACCCAAAAGACCAAATTCAAAAATGTGTTCGACCATTTATTAATAATTTCCAACTTTTTTACCCCGTCTGTGGCCCTCAGGGGTCACAAAATGTGCAGTATCATATTTAAAAAAGCCTAAATAATGATCTAAAACAGCTGGGTACTGTAGTTTTTAGCAAATATTACAGAAACATGAGTAAATAGTGCATTTTTGGGGGACTATTTTCAGCAGCGGATTAATGTACATCTGATCAAAATGGAAGAACATGTCACCAGTCCAGCTGTTTCCTTACACTGTTCGTAGGAAAAGTAATGTAATGTAATTTGTATATAACCCACTAAATCAATGCGTATGTAATCCACGTAATCATGAACCAGGGAGTATAAAGAGCGGCAAGTCTGCATAGGGAGGAAGTCGGGTTGAATGGGTGGGTCCAAAAACACCGGACTTTCACCCAGGAGACCGCCGAACGAAGTTGAAGTCAACATTGTTTTATTTGTCACGTAACTTCTGTACTTCACTAACGCCACAACCACGTTGTTTCCTGTGAAGACAGAAGTTTATTTTGAAAAGACTGTATGCATGTAACAAGCATAAATTGACACATTGTGCTGGACATCCATAGGAGAACGCACAAAAAATGAGGAATAACTTTTTCATCAGTCATTTTACATGTTCAATGTGTTTTTATTTTATTCATGGAAATCATTTTGTCTAAACTGACTTAAAATGTTCACGTCAAAGAGTATAAAACTGTGACTCTTCCTCAATGATTATATGCGTTTATATGCAGGATTAAGAATTATCTGACTAAACTTCTAAAAACTGACCAATAAGAGAGTAGAGAGTAGAGATTATGTGTTAATGATGCTGATTGGAAACATTTCATTTCTGATTCATGCAGCAAGGCCTCTATCTTTTCATCAGCTACCACTCTCTAACACTGTTAACCTAATTGGTACATGACTATCTGCACACTGAGGGACTGATGATTATGGCTTATGATGGTCATTTTGCGTATCGTAACTTAAAAAATGATGAAGGCCGGAGGCTTATAGGCTTAATTATGACCAATAATCGATACGGATTAGATACTCAATCTTCAGACGACTCTTCATAAGTATAATATCTTTTTCTCTGCTTTTCCTTTCATTTGGTTTTCCATTTTGCCGTAGTCCAAATGTTAAAAATGTAAATCATTTTTACTATTGATTCCCCCTCCTCCATGCTTAAACATTGGAAACCAAAGGTGTGTGTATGTGCCAGAAGTATAACTTGAGAGCTGGAGAATCAGCTGAGAGACACTTGGCAGTGCCATCGTTAGAGAGTGCAAACATAATTAACTAATCATGCTGGCTGACACGTTACAAATACAGATGTAATTGACTGCCAATGTGAGTTTGAAATATTCATACAGACGAGTTAGACAGTGATACTGTAACAAACACAATCCCAAAACTAATTGGGTCAGCCAGTGCTCAAAGAGGCAATCTGAAAAGCAATTACAGTCTCCAGTTTGCTCGTTAGCGACTGATAACCGCGTGGAAATGTCTAAATCCTCTGATGAATCTCGCCAAAATGGAGATTTGCTCTTTTCAAACTTCACAACACCTAATCAATTCCAGCATCGCAGGTGAGCGATGAATGCACAGATATTACAGCTCCCAATCCTTGAATGAACTGTATTCTGTAGGAATGTGTCCAATCCCATGATCCAATCCCATTATCACCAAAGTAACGGCCCCTGGCTGCATATGATCAAACACCGGATTTGTGCCTCTGAAGTTTCTCTGACTGAAACCAAATCCAAAGGAGTTGAAAATGGAGCGACTGATGTTGAAGGTGAATGAAATTGCTCACACATTCACTCTTTTATAAAGCGCAGCGTATGGGAAGGCAATCAATGGAGAAAGGCTGGGTGATACGACATGTCATGCCGTAGTAATTATTCAGTTAATGGGTAAAATAATTGATGTCAAGTTCAAAATTAAAAGGTTATCACAAGTTGTTAATAACTTTTTTTGTTTATTTCTTCAATGTTTACTATATTGTGGTGATTGTAAAGGGTCAGTTCACCCAATTTTGAAAAAATAAAAAATTTTTCCCCACTTAGCACTAGTGGTATCCAACCCATTCTCATTCCCAGGGCGTCAAATACCGAGGCTTTCTTTCGGTACCGTCGCACAAGGCACCATTTGGCGCCAGTATGGAACCCACCAGGCGGTTCATTAACTTTAATTTAAACCCATCAAGACACACACCAGGGCCCCCCCCCCCCCCGGTGAATGGGTCCAACAAACACATGGCTTTCATCCAGAAGACTGATGTTTGTGTCCCGTGTGTCACGTTACAATCAACTGTTCATTCGTAATCCGTGTTCAGTGTCATTTTCGCTGTATAAATGTACAACCATGTATTTCTTTCCTAAACCTAATTATAGTGGTTTTGATGCCAAAAAATAATGTGACGCCAAGGGGCGGTATGTGACGAGATGGGATGAGAACGTGTTGTGGTATCTGGTAATAGGCCACCGTTTGCTTTGGGGATTTCATATATCTGCCTCTGAGAATTCTGCCTCTACCCCCCAATAAAATGGAGAAATTGTGTCAATTTGACATGCATTTATTCCAGCTTTGAAAAATGAAAGACAGAAAAGCAGGGTCTCCAGAAACAAACATTTTCAGTTCTTTCTACCTTGAAAAGTAAATCACCTCCACTGAGAGATACTGACAGCAGTGTTTTTCAGTCTCCATCCCATCAGAATTTGGTTGAATAAACTCATCATGAATGTGGAAAATAAATAACTTTGAAAGTGCCTCACTGAGATTAAAAACTTTGCATCCAAAATTCTACACTAACGCTAAAATAGTATGTGAGATTTTTTTGTATGTCTGAAACATTAGTATGGAACTAATAGTACGCAAATTGCATACTGTTTCCGGTACAAAAATTACAGTATGCAAATGGTGGACACTACAGTGGCATAAACATCCCACAAAACAATGCCGTAGTGACGACAACGTTCATAACAGACGTTGACAGACAGCTCTGTAACGCCAATAACTCTTCAATGTAAGTGTTAAGTATAATAGTCCACTTTGCTAGGCGTAATATATATTTTAAATTAAGTCAGACTTTGATTCTCACAAATCGTCATTTTGTTCACATGAGGTTGGCACAGGTTACCATGGTTACACGTCTCCAACAGGCAAGGAGGCTCTCAGGAAGTGACGACGTAAATTACAGTTCAGTGCGTCCGAAAAGATACATGCTACTGTTTATTCACACAAAAGTATGTTGAACAAAGAGTAGAAATATTGGGTATGTAGTGCATAGTATGTGATTTTGGAACTACAGCCCTGCTATTGGTTCTTGGCTATTGATGAAGTGGAGATGTGGGCTTGTTCTTCCATCAATGATCAACTGATGGACTAACATCCCAAATTACTGTTGTTTTGCTATAGATTGTGTAACTGAAATATATATATATATATATATATTATATATAAGGTCTAAAATGATCGTGGATCAATTCTGCTGTGTTTGCCAAAGCAGCAGGGAGACGTCTCCGACACCATCGCTGCTTTGCAAGCAAATAATGATTCACAGCTCTCAATTAGCTCAGAGGTGCTAATATAGTAGCCAGGGTACAGCACATTGCCTCAGCCATAAATCAAATGGAATTATAAACTAGAAGACATGCCAAGACTGAACACGGAAATGCATCCCATCTAAATATGCATCTACATATCCCATCTATTCATTCATATACTACCATTTCCATATCCATCAGTGCATAGCTTGATAAAGATTAGTCACAATGAGTGCCTTGAGTCAGCTAATGCTCAGCTAAATCATTAATTTGATCCAATTAAAAAGGCGAAAACCTATTTCTGGCTCGCATACTCAGTCTTTGAAACAGCTGCGTTATTAGTTGTTGATTAAGTTTGTTTGTGAGCCTCTGTTCATTTGCATTTTTAAAGCTCCTTACGATTTTCAGCCTCCAAAAAGGCATCCAGAGGCAGCCGGCAGATGGCTGCTATTCAGTGTTTATCAAGCAACACTAACTTTTATGTCTTTCGCTCTGGTCTTCAGAGACTCATTATCAATGCTAGTTAGACGCTACAATAAAAGGCAGTTCAAAGGTTGAACACCTGGCGGCAGAGATGAAGAATATTACAGTAATGCTTTCTTAATAAGTCCATAAGGATAGATAGAAAATAGAGGTTGAAAAAGAACACATTGCAAGGTTAATCCTAATATGGGAACCCCCACCGTTCTGGTCATTCATTGAGGACCCCCCACAATCCTGTGTAAATAGACCATCCTCAGATTGTATTTGTACATCCATCACTTAAGCTTATTTTTTCTTTCATAGCCAGGCTTTATCAGTGAGGGGTGTCAGGGCCCGAGGCACTAACCTACTGAAAACCATCAGAATAATTCAATCAGATTGCCCAGAGATCTTATTAGAGGTCTGGAGTGGGACGCTAAGCATTACACTTTCAGTGTTGCCAGCGGAGGCTCACTGAAGGCGGTGGGTCGGCTGATTGACAGACTGAAGGTTCTTTCAGGGTGAGTTCATAGTTAAATTGCCTTCTGCTCCCCATTCTCTATATCAGCGCTCTGTCTTTCAACTCTCACATCTCTCTGGTACCCACTTTGAAGTCCTTCATGTAAGGGCTATAGCAGAGCAGCCAATGCACATATTAGTTTTCCTTTGTGGTTTTTAGGTGGGCTGCAGAATCCTCAGTAAAACCAGGTTTTCAGTGCAATGCTTAAACTCAATTAATGCACTTTGATAGTTCTTTTCAACACAACCACTAACTTTTTAATGATTTACAGTCTGGTTGTAATTAGCCGAGCTAGTGTCACGGTTCTAGGGATGTCTGTTAGTCTGGTCCATCGCTTTGGTCCAGCCTGAAATATCTCAGCAACTATTGAATGGATTGCCAGGAAAATTGGTTCAGACGATCCCCAGAGGATGAGTCTTATCTCTCTTTAAGTGCTGCCTCACAGAGCCGCTTGCATGTCTGTAAACTCTTAGTTGTTGTGTTTGTTTTCATGTAATACGTGTGTAATCATAACGGCTTTATAGCAAAAAATATTTACTGGCAAAGTTTGTGCCCTCAAACTTTGGTGCATCATCAATCTGCACAATAACAATTTCTTCAAGAACATTTCTCCAAAAATATTTCATGTTATCTGCTTGACTCATGGGACTGCAAACATCTTGCCAGTAACTAAAAGCCCCTCGTATCATGCAGAACATCTTACCTGGAACCATGTTTACTCAAAAAGAAAATATCTTGAGATCACTGGATCTTTTTCTCTGGTGCAGTGTTCCTGTGGAGCAGAAATAGAAGTGATTTTTCAAATAGTCTCAAGGGCAAAGTGTGAATTGTACATTGTCAGATAAAAAGCTGCTCAGCAGCTACACAGCATCTAACTAATGAAATACAAATCTCAGTTTGACGCTGTGCTATGAATTTGGAGTCGGGAATCTCTTTATATGAGCCTAACTACAGCATCTGGAAATAAGACTGTACACATTTTCTCAAGCTAAAGTCTCTGCTGGGAGCTGCGGGTTTAATGGCTGCTGGTTGCTTTACAAAAGACTTTTACTTTGTCATGTATTCTATTATACAGGGCAGGGAAAAATCTGTGAAATACAGCAAGGATACTACATGCTGATATTCCCCAAATTATAATTTTTTTTCTGTGCTGCTACATCATCACAACTGGCACTTTTTCTATCTATTGCACCTTACGTTTTTTCCATTTCTGTCACTTCACCTCTCTTATGAAGGTTGTCTCTCCAACAGCAGCTTTACCTGACTTCACTAACCTGTCTCTTTCCTTCTGTCCATCGCCCACTGACTTGCTCCATTTATTCTCCAATTATATTCCATTACTGGACCAATACTGGAGGCTGGACCATTTAGCTTTCTGACCCTTCTTTCTCTGTCTGTCTGTCTTTCTCTCTTAGTCCAAGATGTCAGATTTAGACACTAAAGAAAGCAGCAAATCCACTGAATAACACAGACCGAAAAAAGAATATAAAAAATAACTTCTGTTGAATGAGAGTCAATTTCTAAAACACTATTTGTGATTTTCTATGGGGTAATCCAACATCATCTCTTTTTTTCCTAATCTCCACTTTTGTTGAGTATAAGAGCACATGAAACTCCTTTTGAACTTTAGTCCTCAAGTGACAGGTCTCTAACCTCTCACCCAAATTGTGGTCCTCCATTTATAGCTAAGCAACCGGCAACCATAGCTTAGCAACAAGCAATAATAGCTTAGCAACCGACAATCATAGCTTAGAAACCAACTAGGCAGTAGGGATGCCACAAGAACCGATAGATCGGCACCAAGTCGATGCCAAATGTCTGAAAACGTGACGGTTCTCATTTTTCTACAGTAGCCTACTGCAGGTACCATAGGTACCGTCAGGGCTTGAGACTAAAGGCGTTCTGTTGATGATATAAAATGTGTTTCGATGCAGTAAACTCACTATCAACGCACCCTATTTTTTCCCTGATAATGCTCCATGAAAACAAATCTGTGTTGAAATCGACAGGACGTGAGCCAGTTAACGTTAGATGTTAGCTCCGTGCAGGACTGTGCTGCTTACCGGCTGCTAAGAGCTAACGTTAACTAGCTCTCGTCCTGCCGATTTCAACAAGGGAGGTGTCATTGATATAATTATAATGCGTTTAGGCTCTATTCAGTAAAAATGAATATTAGGCAAAGGTAAATTCTAACGTCAGGATGTGTTCAAATGTAATCTTGTAAAATGTAGTTTTTGGCGAGAAACTTTAATAAGTCCAGTTGTTTGAAGGAGATGTTTCACAGCAATATAAAAAATACATAATACAGAGGGATTTATGACCTGTTTCACTTCCTACCACTTCACTTCCGTGGTATTGAATTGGTATCGAGAATCGTGGAATTTCACTGGCATTGGTATCGACTACTATATTTCTGGTATCGTAACATCCCTACTTGGCAGGCTGTAGATTTTTCCACGGTGTGCATGTGGCTGAATAAGAGCGATACTCAGCATTTAAAGGGTGGTGTCTTTAAGTCAAAAACCAAATACAAAAGAAAAAATGAATGGCTTAAACTGCAGTTAGTAGCATATCCAGCTAACTTGCTAACCACCCACAGTTTAACGGAGCATTACTTCAGAGGTCAAGTTGCACATCATTATATAACTTCAAGTTTCTACATGGATCATCAGCTGGTGAGGACATGTGAGCTTTAGCCTCAGTCTTTCAGCTCATAATCATGTATTTAGCCATCAAGGTGACAGCTAAGCTGAGGGGAAGACGTTGTTCTTGCTCACCTCGCTGAACTCGGCACCAAGGTGACAGCTCATTTTTTCTTAAGCACATTAAGGACAGTCTTTAAAGCAAACACCATCTGTGGATTAAAGTTATGCGATATCACTGAAAGCTCCAGAACAACTACTAAATTGGACCTTGTGGTTTTCTCTCAATGGTAAATATGCAAACCTAAATATAAGAATATGGATGATGCCTGAAAAGATGCCGAACTTCATTGGAACATTTTTCAAGACAAAATACATGCATTTGCTGCAGTGATATTTATCCTCTGGTTGGATTTGTGTTACGTTAAGACCTTTTTGACACATCAAGTATAATTCGTGAATAGTTTACGGTTTTGTTTTCAAATATAAACAAGCTTTAAATTCCTTTACCACTGCGGTATCCTCCCTGAGCAGCTCTCTCTTAGCTAATCCGAGAGTTCTCCTCGTGTGACAGATGAATGTTTGTAATGGGGCCACATCTTGCATACATTACATTAAAATAGCAACGCAGAACGGAGAAATGCAGTGTGTGAATTCTTACCGCGGTTCTTTTGCCCTCTGGCTGCGCTTGTTAGCGTTTAATGAGCACTCTATCATACTGTATGTGATGTCTTTTTGGTCAGCTAAGGATAACATGGTGAGGAGCGGGAGGAGGTGAATGAGGTCTTCCTAATAATAACTCCTCTTCCAGCCCTTTAGTAAAACAAAAAGCTGCACATTAGGGACAGTTGTAGCCCAAAGAGATGTGTCTGTAATGTCAGGAGTTCAAATCCTACCAGTTCGCTGACCAATCGGGAGAATCTGGTTGGTGGGGTTGACTGCGTTACAGTCAAAGTGCCCTTAAGACACCTGGCCCTGTGCTGCACTACTGGGCATTAAGCAGAAGACTGTGGTTGTACTGGGCAGCTCCCAAGTGTGAATATGTGTAACCTTATCAGGGAGAAACCATAGCCATGCTGTGAACAAGCTTGTGTGCTCAGCAAACCTTTCCCCGCATAATTAACACTTGGAAAAATGAACCTGGGTGGATATGGGGTGAGGTCAGCCTGCTGCTACCATCTGTGCAGCAGGAGTAGAGCAGTTTAACACTGAATAACACTAAATCAAATCCACACCACCCCATCCTCAAGACCCTCTGAAGTATTCAAAAGCACGGGAGATCTCTAAAGTCATACTGATAAAATGTTTTTTTCACAAATTGATGTGGTGTGTGGTAAATTTGTGAATATGTTGCAGCCCCAGGGTACATCTGCCAGGGTAAAATGTATGAAACACACACTCCTTTTATTGCAAAGCTCCCTTTATGAATCTGATGTTTTCCTTTAAGGATGCACAAACCAGATTTACTTATACTTTACTCATATATGGCTTTTAAAATACATGAAAAAAATGTAGAATTGTACACTGCAGCCTTGCATAAAAGATAATATTGAGAGATAAGGTTGTTGACAGTGGTCAATAAAGATTCGTTTGAAAGCTCCGAGGCAGGTCAACTTTGTTTGCTGGCAGAGGTCTGTACGGGTCACAGTGCTAACAAGGCAGAAACGTGCTGCATTGATCATCTGTGCCATCCTGTCTGCTGAAACGTCTAATAAAAGAGGCGCCGGCCTATCTGGACTCACAGGTGGTTAGGAAGATGTGGACAGTATGGATGTCCATTTTGCAGAGAGAATTGGAGGTAAGCCAGCAACATTTTACTATATCTATTGTACATTGTTATCTTGATATCTACGCTCTCATTACTGTAAGAAAAGCAGAAATAAGGCACTGAGGTTGGGGAATCGGCTCGTGGCTCTGCTTCAACTGTGCGAGAGCTTGTGGACGGCCGACCAAAAATTCATCTGACTGTCCGACAGCTGATCGGGAGGAGTTTATGGGTTCCCCCGGTACACCGCACGGCAATCGACGCCCGAAGAAGCTGAAATTCAGTCCGACTCTAAATTTGGGCCAGAAACAGGCTAAGATCATACAGTGTATGCCCAGTTTAAGAGTCTACAGGCACGCTAGCAGCTCTAAGAGTCTGTACTTAGGTATAGCGGTGCTTTGAGCTAAGTACTAGTTTCAACATAATCACAATGGCAGTGCTAACATGCTGATGTTCAGCAAGTATAATGTTTACCATGTTCACCATCTTAGTTTGGCATGTTAACAGGATAACACTGCCACTAAACACAAAGTACAGTTGAGGCTGAAGGGAATATCATTAGATTTGCAGGTATTTAGTTATACACCAAAGTGTTGGACAAATTTAATTGATAAAAGTCAGAAGAACGCCAAAGTTACAACAATTCATCTTGTGGGGGACATGGATGTCTCTACCAGGTTTCAGATTTATCGCGTGGGAATTGATTTAGAAGCATGAAAGCAAACCCACCTACAATGGCAACAGCATGATGCATGACTGTAAATAAACAAAGTAAGCTACGCTGCTGCGATGCAACACACCAAGCGGTTGATTCTAAACGGACTCATTGTGTTTGCGTCTTTCCCCCGTTCACATGAACCGGAACTAAATGAAACTATTTTGTTCACTCAGCAGCGAGGCTTAGCCACCGTCTGCTGCTTCGCCGGCTCCGCTGCTCGCTCACTTCAATCCGTGCCAGGGGGCTTTGTCCGTCCAGGAGATTCATGCTGTGTGCTGAGCCCATCAAGAGAAAACGCTTTATTGTAAACAGAGGAAGCTGAGGTCCGTAATGAGGTTTTGAAGCTGAGGAAAGTGGAGTGGGTCATAGCACAACAAATCAACAAAGCTTCACCGGGATAACGTGATCTGGCCCACGGCCAAAGAATTACAATAAGGGGAGAAGAAAGGTGACTGTTTTACATTTTAAATTCACAGAATAATGACATAGAATGTCACAGGCTTTTTCCGTAAAGTGTCCTTGAGCAAGCACACTATTAGGCCGTCATCAAAAGTTGTAAAATTATAATGTAATTATTGGTTTATGGGTAACCCTTTAAATCATTTCACTGTTAATGGAAGTAACTGCAGAATCAATCTCCTTATAATAAGTCTTCATCAATTATTGTCTAGTTTAAAGT
Organism: Sebastiscus albofasciatus; assembly: GCA_916701655.1. Lineage (NCBI taxonomy): Eukaryota > Metazoa > Chordata > Actinopteri > Perciformes > Sebastidae > Sebastiscus > Sebastiscus albofasciatus. The sequence goes on from CAKAOI010046341.1 coordinate 19,808, forward strand.
AATTGCTATAATAATGAGTCTACCCTCAAACTACTGTGGTGTTATATTCATGGTCGGTAGTTGTGGATTCATTTATTACGGTTACTGTGAGGAGATCTGTCCATTTTTACGCCTTAGTTTGAAGCCTGTTAGCGTAATCAGCATCTATCACTGAACTTCTCTTTTTATTTAACGAGATCCTTATTTAATTATATATATCTGAAACACCCGTGGTATGGTATTAAATTTATAATAATATTATGTAGAAAATAATTTAACATGGCAGCTAATTTCTATTTCCATTTGCTGCTAGAAACCTACAAGAAATGCAGCTGCAACTGACAGCGTGCAGCCGTAATGACCGAGGATGGATTACCAACTGGGTTAAGTGGGAAAGTCCCCAGGATCCCAGCTCCATCGGGGCTGTTTGAATGCATTTAACATAAATGTCAGTATATAGGTGCTCTACAGTTGCAGCGTTGGCCGATTTGACCACGGAGATGAGAGTGACGGCCGGCTTGACCACACATTATTTCAATTCGATAACGTTTCCTGTCCGTGACAGAGTTAGCAAGCAGCTTTAGCCGTGATGTCCAGTTCTGCTTTTCCTGGAAATGTGTAAAACCCAAAGTGTTTCCATACTTTACTGTTTGTGTAGTGTTTAACACTTTGGATTTAAATGTGAGGGTGCAGGTCGTATCCACGCAGACCCTCCGCCGTTTTCTACTTCCTCATTTCGGCCCGCTGCGGCTAACTGCTGTGTTTTTTGATTGACGGATACGGAACGGATATGACGTCACGTTACTCAGACTACAACAATAAAAGCGGTAACTTCCTTCTACCTCTGCGTAGACTCAAATTAAGCAAATATATAGATTCTGGCATTTAAAAAAATCTATTTCAAAATCGTAAATAAAACAAAATCGCGATACACAGCTGCATCGATTGTTTTTATCCCACCCCTAACAGATTGTAAAGCCTTGTGATATTGGGCTATATACAAAATTGAAAATGATTTGCATTGACATGACAGGCCGAGCCACAATTGCAGCATGAAAAGAGAAAGTTGTTTTTCAGTCAATATTAAATATGTAAGATAGTAACGTGTACCAATCCGTATATTAAGTTAAGTGATTTCACAAGTGTGTTTTATTCTCTTAACACATTAACCCAGTGATTGATAATAACCGCTGAAATAAAATAAAATGTCAAAAATTTGTGAATACAGAGAACGATTGGATTACACTCCTACGCTCCTCTTCATCATATCTCATCTACGCATTTCTAATCAAACAAGTCTACAGTAATGATGACATTTCATTTGCAGTGTAATTAATGAGATAATCCTTGTGTTTGACAGTTGTCTTTCCCTCATTGTACAATAATCCTGATGTTATCTAAGTCTACAAACAAATGAGTTGTAACAGTTATCTGGTATTTAACAAGTAGTGCAGATTATTTGTACATACACGTTAATTACAACGCTGAGTTCTCATTTCAACAAAGCAGTAACATGAATACTTGCTATTAAAAGGCATTTGTCATCAAGTTATTTCTGTTGCCGGCTCCATTAAATCAGAGTTGTGTCCAATCTCTTCTTCTTAATATGTTTGGGAGTTTGTGAATGTAAATTTACTCCTCTGGTACAAATTGCCAAGAAAAGGAAATGAAGCCTTCAGCTTGATTGCCTGTACAAAACCTATTAGATATTTGACCTATCAAAACGTAACGTCTGGTAACTGGGAAATGGAAATATATGTGATTTTTTTTGTGCATATTAATCATGAAAACAGATATATTGCTATTACGCCGAGATTAGTTGCCTGTGGCGTTTTCTTGAGGAAGCATTCTGAGAGAAAATTGATGTGGAAATCGTATCTTAATTGAGTTTCCGGCTCAAGGAAGGATCCGTAATGGAACCAGCACCAAAATATTAGTTGTTTTATGCTTGAAATGTTAAAGGAAATCACACATCTTCAGGCGACTTTATTAGAAACATTTAGAGAAATACTAAGTGGTGGCAACATGAACTGAGAAAGTGTTTAAATTTAATCAAATGCAACCAAAATATGCATTTGTTACTAATTAATCAAGTATTTCTAAGAAGGTTTATGTAATAATAACATTTGTATATGAAAAATCTAATCTAATCATGCTTGCATGAGATATTTAAATATGTTTGATGGGATTTTGTTGATCATTTTGTTGCTTCTGACTGTTCGAAAAACAACAACAACCTTCCTAAATACTTTTAAAATCACAATCCTCACCGAGAGTTTTCCCCCTGTGACAGTAAAGAGCCGACATACATTTCCTCGGTCAGAAAATCCCTTCCCCAGGAGCCTGCGAACACCTTCTATCACACACCATCAGCAGGATGTTTATTTTCCAACACCCTGCTGCTGATTGTACCACAGGTGATTTAATGAGCAGAGAGAAATTGACTTTGCGGGGTTTGATGCTTCACCCCGGTGAGGTTAGCTCCATGGAGCACACATTATTGGTGCAGAAGTGAGCGTTTGCTATTCACTGGGCCGTCTGATGCACAGACCAAAACGGTAACCTGGTGGGTCAGCTGTAGCGAGTCTCCTCGAGATGTTTGATTGCAGCAATCTCCTGTGTGTGCTGGTAATCACACATCAAGCTGTGTACCCGCTTCAATTTGTATATGACTGAGTGCACAGCGGGACGTTCAGGACAGCACCTGAGAGAATTGGAAGATTTAATTTATCAAATTCTAGCAACAACAAAAAAAAAAAAGAATACCTTTTCCTGAGATTATTCATGTGATATTTGTGACACAGAGAGGAGACAGTCGGTGAGCATGAGCTTTGTCGTTTAGTCAGGCCAGGGCAGCACCTATTCATAGTTCTCATGTGACGTACGTCCCTGTTGGAACGCCCACCTGGAGGGCAAAACAAAGCTGCCTTCCTCTGTCAACAACGACCAACAACAGTTTAGCTTTTACAACACTGTTTGCCAAAATGTTCGATATAATTGTTGTTCAATTGGATGCACAAACCGAAAGAGAAGACAGGCCTGGGCTGAGTTTCTACAGAATCTCGTCTCAGAATGAAAACCCAGAGGGGAGGAGATTTGTGCAATTAGACGTGCCACCGTCTCTGAACACCCGTTCTATCAGCGCCCAGCAGCAAAGCTACACTTCTGCCATTTTGGACTGAAAGCGACTACCGCACGCCAGTAAAACGTCTGCATACAAAGTGCCGTACAAAAGTAAAACAAAATTATTTCTATTCTATTTTCATAAGTCTAAAATCTCTACCGAAATGGCCTGTGTTGATAAAAATATTATGAATATGTTTACTATTATAACTATTTATTTATTTATTTATTAAACTCTTTTGCCTGGCTGCTTCCCAGAGGGGCACAAAGTGAGCGATGGATTTTGAGAGCAATCTCAAACTTTTTCATATCAACGACCTCCAAAAATCGATGTCCAATAGACCCACAGACCATGGATGTATAAGAGGTTGTGCCCTGTGCTTTTGTGTTAGTAAATAGCCTACAACTTCACAGGCTGAGCGGCAGTCCTTGTGACAAGTAGACTGATATTCTAGCCCGGTCTCATTCCCAGAAATACGGATGTTTTGTCACGGCCCTCAGCGTCTGAAACAAGGCACCCTTTAGTGTTTGTATGAGACGTACCGGGCTTTCAAGTCACTCCGATGTAAAATCAGTGGAGTGCCCCTTTAAAAATGTCTAAACATCACCAACTTTGTGCAGCCTTGGCAGAGGCATGTGCTCGATAAGTGCTCTCTAGTATTGCTTACAACGTTTAAAATTCAGAAAATTTTGCAAAACCCTGAAACCCTTGAAACGTACAGATCACAGCACCCATCGATGCAGAGATGGTGTTTGCTTATCAAATATTCCCCGTCACACGCACCGTCAGTTCTGTGAAGCTGGTACATAAATGCATACATGTTTAACAAGCAGGCTGATGACTGGGCGATCCTTCAGATACTCAGCAACGTATCCAGTTTAGAGCCACGGCTCGATACGTATTGATAAATGAGCCTCGTTCACTGGCCTCAGCTTACAGCACCACATCTTCTGATTCAGCAGATCATTTCTAGAGAGCAGCTTGCGTGTGAGTGTGTGTGGATTTGCTGCTGCAATATCTGAAGCCGTGTGACTCCTTAATTAACATTTCCACTGGGATGTTTAGTGACCATCTAAAGGAGACAAAGTGAATCCCGACCAGCTCTACAAGTCCTGCGAGAACCATCATTTCAACTTCATTAGAATGCTTTCACCTTAAATTAAAAAGGGAGAAAAGGTTTATTTCGCCGACAGGAATTATAAGCAGCCGCTAATGTGGGCTCTAAGTTATTCAAATGCAACCAGACAATTTTGCGAGATGAAATAATATTTCCAGAGTCACACGGGGATTCGGGCCTTGAGGAAAACTTTGCTTTCATCGCACCACTCTATTCATTAATGCAGTTTTGAACATGCTACCTTTCAACATCCCCCGGTTTAACACAAGGACACCTCGGTTTCAAGGTTGCATCTTATTTTACTGAGAAGGACTGGGAATCACTTTTGCATATGGCGTGTTATACTCCTTTTATTACTCAAAGGGAGGTCACTGTTTTACATAAATAGGAGTTTTCTTCTTCTAAAAGTTAGTTGCGTCTGCATGCAAGTTAATGTAGGAACTGACTTTCGATACCGACTGATCAAATTATTGGCTTACGGCGAAGTAATATATTTCATAAATTATTGAAATTAGGCAATCTAGCATTTTAAAATTGAAATGAAAATAGCTTTTATGTAAGCTGGAGGAAGTGTAAAGAGGCAATCTATTTGTTTGGACTTCACAAAACTTTTTAATTAAGCCTGAATCACTATAAAGGCGAACATCTTCAATCTCATGCTCCTTCATCTTCTGCCTAATAAACACAAGTATCCTTTCATAAATAAGCCTAGGCGTGGGTCATTAATAACAGGAGAAAGTCATTACATCTCTTCCGCATGCTGAATAATTGAGCTGCTTGTGCGCTCACTGTAAATATGCTCATAAACTCAGATTTGGCAGGCCGTGCGTGGACCGAGGATACGGCGGCGGTCGGTGTAATCAGGCTTCGGCGCCCCCTGCTGCTGCAAAGCGACGGCACACCTTTCATCGCTGTTTTGGCTCGGTCACATCACGACCTGAACAAACACACTTAATTGGATTAGTCTGTTGGATGCTGTGTTCTTACGATGTCCTCGCAGAGACAGGAGTCGCACACCTTTGATCTGTGAAGAGTCAGTCACGGCCCGCTAACGCGGCCGAACAAATCAGCTACAAGAACGGCCAACCTTTGCCATTTTCAACAGCCACGTCTAAAACATGACAACCCTTTTTTAAATGTGAGGCTCGTCAAGGTCATGTTATTGTTTAAGATGAAAAGAGCCTTGGAGGATATCTAATTGCCATTCATAAGAGAAAACGCTGTATAGAGAAAAGGCCTTTTCTTTCTTTCTTTCCTCATGACACATTTAAAATCACTTGTGGACCAAGGTTGCCGCAGAGCGAGCTGTGTTTAATGTACTTTTGCTGTTTGTTAATGTGGTCTCAGTGTATCAGATCAATGGGCTGTATGGCAGTGCATCAATATATGACACGAATAAAAGATTCTGCATTTACTCACTCATTGAATTCACGCCTCAGGTTTAGAGCGCAGCTTTTAAACCTGTGGTCCATTCCAAAATGAATTACAGCCGGCCGAAGGTCTCGACTGTCTATCGGCATCGGAGAACAATGAAAGCATCCTGGCTTACTGGCTGAGAGGGAAGATGAATATGCAGCAACGACTGAGGGAGAGGATAGATTTCATCATGGTCTGCTTCCTTCTCTATCATTATGCAGCATGTGTTCACTAATGCAGAATAAATAAGACACCGATCAACTCTGCATTCTTGTGTTTCACTTCCACACAGTGAGGCATAGAGCTAATCAACTGGTAACGGATCGGTACTCAGTATCGGCCGAAAGCCCAAGGAATCACTATCGGGACTGAAAAAGTCGGATTGGTGCATCCCTAAAAATGAAATATTGGTTGATTAATGGACTAAGAGGGGGCAGCCCTACTTGTATGGGTATTGTTGCCTTTGATATTTAAAAAAATATATATATTCTAAAACAAAAAGCAGAAAACATATTTTGTCAGTTACCTCTAGTGATTTATATCTATGCACATAGTTTGGGTTTTATTTGCCCAGGTTTTAAAATATCCGTCTCACAGTTCTCCTGCCGCTGCAATACAATTAAGGTGAATTGAAAACATTTTAAAATTACATTTAAAGAATTCAACAGCAACATCTCATCCCAGAAACAATGCCCTAGTTACACTTGATAATCTATTGAATGAGACTCCCCTTTACGAAAAACACATCATCTGTCATTTCATTTGTAGGTCGAGGTAGCAAAGGCAGAAGTGACATAGTTGATGTCTGGTCAGACTGGAAAGTAGCACAGCAAAATTCATCCACACATTTTTTACCAGCCGCGACAGCGACGCAGACTTGTTTTCACCTTGAGAGTCTGAAGTGGTTTTGAGTACTTTGCCATTGAATAAAACATTTTTAGGCGACCAAAATCTTATAATTACCTTTCATGAACTGAAAACACACTCACAATCTTACAAAGTTGTAAGATGAAAACACGGACAACGCCCAGACTGGAAAACGTCTACTATAGTCATATGTCATATTCCTATTTTAGCAACAACCTTATTTTTTATACTTTGAACACAAAATTAAAGGGACTGTTTGTAACTTTTTACACGTATAAATCTACCGGGTCGGGATCCTATGCGCGCTCACGTGTGGCTGTGCTGTTCAGACCACTCCTCTGCCTGCCTACCTTCACTCACACAACGCTCGGAGGCTGAAGCAGGAAAAGCCAACACTAGGATCAGCATTGATTCATGGAGAGACCTTCGTCTGGTCAGCTAACATTACTGCCAAGCAGCTGAAATATAGAGTGATATTGTGGTTTTAGCTGACGTTTGTCGTCTCACTGTGTTGAGCGATGCTCGTTCATGTCTATTTAGAGCGAGCAAGCGCGACCCCGACGCTGACTTTCGTTTACTTAACAGCCACACATGTCGCTGTTAACAAGCAATTCTGAAAGTTACAAATAGTCCTTTTAAGTTATTTGTCAAAAAAATGGCAAACAGTGTGGCTAATCAACTTAGTCAGGAAATGACTTAAATAAATATGAAATATCATAGAAATGCCAAAATACACTGGAGGTGTTGTGACAAAATAACAATACATCAACAAGGCCATCGACTGAGACTCTTGTCTCATAACTGTCTGCAACCCATTCCTCTTTTGTGGGACATTTTATGCTGGGTAATTAGCCATAGTTAGCTATGTGAATTTAACTGTCTCATAACAACAGTGAATATTGGTTTGCCAGACCATAACCAGACCATAACCATAGAGCTGACAGATCATAAAAATGCTCATATGTTACAGTCAGATGTTGTTTAATTGTTTTGGGAGACACTGACAATCTCGTTTGTGATTTAGGTCTGAAGATCTAGTGACAATTAATAGAAAGCAGCTCCAACTGGGACTTCTGTTGTATTTTTTTATTATCTCAAAGCTGTGAGCTCCAAAGATAGAGGCAGCAATTACAAGAGACATATTTTAAAACCTGGACCAATTAAACCAGAACTATCTCCATGGAGATACCACTAAAGGACGGTGACAAAATCTGTTTTCTGTAAGCCGACGCTTTAACAGCAACACAAAAGTGTGGAGAAAAGATGCAGACAGCATGTGACAATGGTCCCAGGCTAGATTCATCCCACGTAGCATTGTACAGTATGTGCCTTATCCAGCTGAGACACACACACATTCTTTCAACAATCATTAAAGAATATGTATTTTTCCTCAGGCTACACACACATTCTGTATTTAGAAATCAAATCCACGCTCTCCCCTCTTATGTTAACATGTTTACCGCTTTATTTCCTAAGCTGAAGTTGTAGGTTCAAGCAAAAGTAAATTGTCAGGCGGGATAACTTAGTGAAGAGGAAGGAATGAGGGCACTGTTTATACTGAATTCCTGTCAAAACCGCACAGGGAGCCGCTGTAAACTTTATTTGGCACTGACGGGCATGATTATGGGTGCTTGTATGTGAACGTTAACACTAACAAGAGTGTAGGAAGGCGTGAGTGCGAGGGGAGAGCATACATGATGAAATAACGCCTTTGTTGTTCGGCCGCACTTAACAAACACAATTACTCAACTGGAAACGGTGCAGTGATTAGAGTGTCAAGCATTTGTGTCCGAATATTTCACATAACAATCCGCCCACTGCAGCAAATCCATGTGCGATTGTATCATCAGTGTTTAACTTGCCTCTTGCCTGGCAAAGTTAATTAAACTGTCATTGTTTTAGCGGTAATCTTGATGCAATCTCCATCCAACAGAACATCTTTTAAAGACTTTAATGTTAAAGTGAAAAACTTTGATGACATAATTCATAAAAGTGAGTTTCATTCTTATGCAAATGATGGGAAAATAGTGAAGGACGCAGCGAGAATGACACCTTTAGGTAAAAGTTTTCTAGCTGTGATGGCTGAAAGCCTTTTGATTTCGCAGCTTTCTGAATGATGTCTTGTGAATATGTTAGTATAGAACTTATTCTGCGCATAGTGTAATATTTGCATCAGTTATTGCAGTGCTTGGGGAGTATTTGCTAAAATTGCATCATTCCAGTTTATTATAAAAGTCTGAAATACATGTCTGTCATTGAATATTGTTATAATCACTGAACATGAAGAGGAAAAAAAGAGCAATTTTGTGAGATGGAGCTAAAGAAAGACTTCTATCCTCTCTCTATATTTCTACTAGGGCTGTCAAAGTTAACGCAATGATAATGCGTTAATGCAAATTTGTTTTAACACCACCAATTTCTTTAACAGACTTGCCCACTTTATGATAATCATATGCAGTTTGGAGCAAGTCATAGTCAAGTCAGCTCACTGACACACTGACAGCTGTTGTTGCCTGTTGGGCTGCAGTTTGCCATGTTATGATTTGAGCATATTTGTTTATGCTAAATGCAGTACCTGTGAGGGTTTCTGGACAATATTTGTCATTTTTAATAGATTTCCAATAATAAATATATACATATATTTGCATAAAGCAAGCTTTGTCCACTCCCATGTTAATTAGAGTATTAAATACTTGACAAATCTCCCTTTTAAGGTACATTTTGACTAAAAAATGTGAGATTAATTTGCGTTTAATCGTGATTAACTATTTTAATCGATTGGCAGCCCTAACCAAAATAGATGTTTGTCACCACTTCTTGTCCATCAAGATGAATAAAGAATTACAGTTATAAATGCAAAGACAAATAAGAATAATATGGTTTTCTTTTCCTGTGACATTAGGAGACAATATTGGAGTTGGAGGAAAAACATTTCTGTCATTGTTTTGTGTTGTTAATTGATTTCCAATAATAAATATATACATACATTTGCATAAAACAAGCATATTTACCCACTCCCATGTTGATAAGAGTATTAAATACTTGACAAATCTCCCTTTAAGGTACATTTTGAACAGATAAAAAATGTGCAATTAATTTGCGTTTGATGGCGATTAACTATGGACAATCATGAGATTAATTTAATTGCGATTAAATATTTTAAGCAATTGACAGCCCTAATCTGTAGCAAAGCTGCAAGAAAAACCCTCTAAAGTAAGAAACAGCAGGGATTTTCCTGTTGTATTTTCTTTCTATAAACCTGAGAATGAAGGCATTGTTTCTTTTTTGTGTTTCCACTGAAAGGATTAAATGCTCTACTGTGGGTTTAGACAGTTTTGCCATTCCTGGATATTGTGAAATCCTCTCAAATCCCATTGGATAAACTGAAAAAATGCAATTTGGTCAACATGAAGAAAACAGGTTGCTTTTGAAGAGACATGCGAGGTGCACCGTACAATGTAAAGCCTTTGAACATGACAGGATACCGGCTGCAAAAAGGCTAATGTGTTCTTACAAATTACAAACTCAGATTGCCGTCTCTCCTCTAATCTTCTTCTAACAAATACAGAAACATTTTAAAAGCCACGTCGGCTCCGGGTAAATGTTATTTCATAACACGACAGCGAAGCGCGTAGCGGTAACATCTATTTCCGAGCGTTATCGCTTGCCTCTGATTCACCTCTTCTATACACCTTCCTGTCACCATGGCAGCAGCAGTAAGAAGCAGTTTGATAACTCTGTTTCTTTATCAGGAAAAAAAAAAAGAGCCTGGCTGACATTTGGACTAAGATGGCTGATATAACGTTGAGGCCGACATTCATTTCACCTCTTTCAACCCACTTCTTCATCTCTTTTCTCTGTGTATTTTCATAGACGAGTAATCACGGTGAGGAGAGATATGTTGTGATGAAGCTTTAGAATAAATTGTTGTTAGAAGCACTGTATTACATCCTGCTAGTTTATCTTAAATGAGATACTGAGTCAGTTATAACTACTGAACATCTCGATCCCACTGCTGCTTAAATGCTTTATTTAAAGATACCGGAAAAAGACTGTTGTGTGGCATTAAGTCTTTTTAGTACTGCTATAAATAAGTATAAAGCCTAAATACTTAGCCTAAGAAACTTATGAGCACATCTCTGGTAAATACAAGATTTAAAGTGGTACGTTTGTGTGATTCTTTGTGGAGAAACTCTGGTTTAATAATCCGTTGATAAGGCAATAAAACAATATAAAAAATCTATTGTTTACATTTTTCTATATTGTTTCTATCGCGATATACATAGGTAGGCCTATATTATTTCTTTTCTCTATAATTTCAATTAAAAATGTTAAGGCCATCAGACTTTTAAATCGATAATTCATTCGACACATTCTCACACAAAATATATCTTATACTGTATATATTCTAAATACATATGTTCTTAATACACCCTTGTATAAAGTCTTTCCTTTTATAATTGTAATGTAAATGTAATAAAATGTATTATTTTAATGGAGCTTCCCAGCAAAAAGTATTTCACACGTTTGTACCTGTACAACCGGCGTGACAATAAACATCTTGAATCTTGAATCTTGAATCTTGAATGTTCAGTTTGCATTCCAATCCTGAAAATGAGAAAATACTTTTCATTTGTCAAGTATTTAATTCACACAGAAGTATACAAAAACAGGCTTTACCACGTGGTTATTCCTTGTAGACTATTTATTCATTTAATTACCAGTAAATGCCATATCCTGATATATATCGTCATCGAAATATGAAATGACCAATATCGTGATAGAAAATTTTTACCATATCGCCCAGCCCTATCTGTCGAATAAATCAATTTTTTCAATAATGAAGAATTTCTTTGGACAAGGACAGCCCTAATAATAAATAAATACTACTCTATAGAAGCAGTAATTTGAGATTTCAGTTATCGATGATGATCATAATTTTGCGTCATCACTGACCTACGTAGTGCTGCAACACTGATTACAGTGAGATGCATTGCATAGTGGAACTGTTAGCAGAAAGTACTTTTTACGTTGCTTTATGGGAGTTTTTGAGGGTACTATATAGTTCATAAATTCCACTCTGATTTCCAATACTCAAAATAAAATGTCAGACAGTGAATATAATGCACTATATAGTCAACAGTGAGTGATTTTGAACAGGTATATTGTAGCTTAAGCTTTTTTGACTTTGTGAGTCTCTAATGCCAGAACTTTCTGGACGGGGTTTTAGCCTCAGTGGTTTGAAATTCAACCTTTCTGCATCAGAAAGGTCAATATGTGCCAATGTTTCTCACGTCATAATATATTAACATTTCTTTTCATGGCAGAACACCTTTTTCCCAACAAATCTAGTTAATTTTTTGTGGTTGATTTCAGTCTTACAAGTTACGACATCTATTAAACAAAGGTCAAAGAGATGATGCCCAGAACTCAGCCATATTTTTTATCTGATTTACCTATAAGGTAAGTGCCATCGTGGATTATGAGGTTGTAATAGAAATCCCTGGGCTGAGCCATTGTTAACATTATGTGCTTTTACTGCAATGTCAGCTCAAAACGTCTGCTGTGAAAAAGATGTATTTAAGTACCAGAAAGACTTGGATTTAAAACAATCCCCCACCTAAGCTTGAGAAAAAGATCTTTTCTGAAAACATTGGAGAATATAGCTTCAAATAAATGAACATAGATGGTGTTTAACGCCGGAGGAGGACCACGCTAATTCATGCACAATTAAATTAGTCATGTTGAACGTAATAATTACTCATGTTCAACGAAATGATCATCCAACACTAGACGCTGATACAATGTGCCATATCTACATGCTTGTGGGCATTTCACAGTCTTAGTCATCACAGGACGGACCGGCTCTAATTTAAAAGCTTGCAGCCTAAAAATATTCCAGCTCAATCTGTGTGTGTGGTAAAGTGACATACACACGCATGTATTGCTCATTTTTGTGGTCATACTAGAGAGAATACACCATTTTTCTGTCTTATTATTGACCCTTACACAGTAAATGCTTCATAGGGTCACAGTAAAAAACCGATAAACTGATTGAAGTAATAAACCTTATTTATGTTGCACCTTTTAATGATAAAAAAGAAGAAGAAAAACATGCCAGTGGAGGGATGAATGTGGTGGGTTGTGACAGGAGGCCCTGGGTCCTGCCCTCCTAGCAGGAGAGGTAGTTCTGCTAATTGAAGCTCATTATTGATGATTTGGTGCACCTGCTGTTTGGCCTATTTAAATATCTCTCTGCTCTCCTTCTCCAGAAGGCACAACCTCTCTGGGATTTAGTGTTTCGCTTGAGTACAGAACCTAAACTGTGTCCCAACTCCATGCACCACATTACTGTATTTCTAAAACTATAGTTTTGTGCCAGTCAAAGATGCACGCAGAATTTATTTCTGAGTTTGCTGTTGACGGACGATGTTTCTCCCACAATGTAATGCTCACAGGAAATGTAGAACCTAGTCAAATGTTTAACAAATTGTACAAGGTGGTGAAACAACTTGAGGAAGGTCATGGAAATGAATAAAAAATGCTCTTTTTAAATAACTTAAATTGGCAATAGCTTTACAAGGTTAGAGTTTTCTGTCTTGCAACATATCTTGTATAATTTCCTGTTTGTACAAATCTTTAAAGAACACTCAGTTCTTAAATATTGACTCCAAGAACACTATAATGAAGATAGTAAATACAGTAGTATTAGGGCCTAAAACAGCTAAATTAATCTGTGTCCTCTGCAAAGAGTTATGATAGCTTCCTCCATTTTGGACTCTCTGGCTCTTAAATTGAGACCGGCTTGTGGTGTGATTGGTCAATGGGACAAAATAGTGAGTGAATGTTGAACTTGTCGAGAAAAGTAGTAGCAGTGAACATGGAATGAATTGATTTCAACACAAAATGTTGACGTTTTAAATGCTGGCGTGACCGGCCTTTAGTGTGTACAGTGTTTTAAACTACTAAACTAATTCCACTGGCATTACAACTGTCGTTTAGCAAACCGTGGCTCTTAAACCTGGGCGGCTGTGGCTCAGAGGGTAGAGCAGGTCGTCCACCAATCGGAAGGTCGGTGGTTCGTTCCCCGGCTGCTCCTGGTCACATGTCAATGTGTCCTTGAGCAAGACACTTGATTGGTTCCCCTCCATAGCAGGTGGAAGTTGTCAGAAAGTTAGTGATGACAAAGCCCACCCATTAAAGGAGTGAATATGATGGGTCAATATTTACTGTAATTTAAAGCCCTCTGTAAACGGTTCCAATCACAGAGCTGAAAGCAGAACGCTTTCTTCCTAGCAACAGAGGGAGCAAAATTCTGATTGGTTGACAAAGTTCCTTATTATTTTTTACCCTACACATTCCAATACAAACTGAATAGGCAGGTTTGAAGGGTTTATTTCCTCCCAAATATTTAGTTTAGATGCTGATTGGCAAATTATGATTAAAATATAATTATAACTGATGATTTTTAAAATATTATTATTATTAATATTATCATTATTAATATCTTAGGCCCTCTCTGGGGTCCTAAAGGGGCCTTAACTGTTCACTTAGTGATTTTATGTTGCATTCAATGGCCGTTGAACCTTTTAGCACTTCATGGATTTTGAGATTTAAATGAAATGAAATTCTGAAACTTATTTCTGAAACCAAAAGTCAAGTTACATTTTTGTCTTTAGCGTAGACAGACTAAAAGGTTATTTTTAGACATATTTGGGGGGAGTTTTTGTCTTTATTAGATAGCTGAGAGAGAGAGAGGGAGGAGAATGACTGACTGAGCTGAATGCATGATACAGTACTTACATGGCACACTTGTTTTGTTTTTTCATCCCATCTAGTATTTTTTCCACCAAACCTTAACCAATTAGTTTTAGTTGCCTACCTTTGGGGGAACCAATGCACTGACAATCAGCTTATTTTGCTGCTGACCTGTCGCTATCTTCAACACAAATTTCCAAGAACTAGGGCCATCAAATCCCAGTAAGTCTGCCCCCCTGAGCTCACAGTGAACCACGGAGAGCCCACCATCTCCAACTGACTCAAACTGTTTGTTTTGGAGCAACTTGGCTGCTGAATAGACTGCTGCTCGTGCCAGCAATCAACACGGCGCTCCCGCTACGGGATGAAGGTCAAACTTTACAGTATCTGCATGTAGAAGGCCTTCTGCTACCACTTACTCTTTTTTTTATCTTTTTGCCATGGCCCATTACTGTTATCCAATGCAATCAGTAGCTCAGCACTTGGAAATGTAACTCTTTTGAAAATGAAACTTTCCCCAGTATATCTAGGGAAACAAACAATCCCCCGTTGGTTCACCTAAATCTGCACAAAAAAATGAAACTCTTGGCAGCCCTTGTCTTACATCTTACTTCTTACGAAAGCTTAGCCAGTCATTATGAGCTCCCATTTGTCAGTGTATCTTTTAATATAGCAGAAGTTCAGCTGCTCATTGAAGCGATTAATTTTTTGAAACCATTTTCCCTCTGGTACGCACAAAACTTTTAGGAAACAACTGTCCACAACCTAATCTACATTCACAATCAAGCAGCTGCTTCTGTGGTACAGAGCACAGAGTTCAATCAGCGTTAGTATTTAACATCTGTGGAATAAAAGTTTTATTTTTGACTTACATCTGGCTGAGACTTCATGGACAAAAACTAGACTGAAAACTGAACAAAGAAATTCAAACTTCCCGAATAACTACAGACCTTAAAGTTTCTTTTGAGCCAAAGATGTTAAAGGGAGTTTTAAAAACAAACCCAGAGTGTGGAAATTGGAAATCTTTGAAAAGTTGTTGCTACAGTGCAGGTTTTGACCAGCGGTGTACTGCTCTTGTCAAGTTTGATCTCTTGTTGAACACAGTTGTTGAACTCTTGACTGCTTGTAATCACTAAATTCTCACAGTTACACTTAAGCAAAGAGCAACTTGCAATTGTTTAGGTTGTAGCGGGCTCAGTTTTAAAGCTAGAGTGAAGATATAAGCCTCATATGAAACTAGAAAACCTAAGAAATCCATTGGTACCAACCACGTCATACTGTCGCGAAGGAGGTTAAATAACGCTCATAATTTATGCTAAGTTTTGTCGAGGAAAAACTGTCATTGTCATTTTCAAAGGGGTCCCTACGAGTCTCCCCTTCACAGACATGCCCACTTTATGATAATCACATTTAGTTTTGGGGCAAGTCATAGTCAAGTCAGCACACTGACACACTGACAGCTGTTGTTGCCGTGTTATGATTTGAGCATATTTGTTTATGCTAAATGCAGTACCTGTGAGGGTTTCTGGACAATATTTGTCATTTTTAATAGATTTCCAATAATAAATATATACATATATTTGCATAAAGCAAGCTTTGTCCACTCTCATGTTAATAAGAGTATTAAATACTTGACAAATCTCCCTTTTAAGGTACATTTTGACTAAAAAATGTGCGATTAATTTGCGTTTAATCGCGATTAAATATCTTAATCGATTGGCAGCCCTAGCCAAAATAGATGTTTGTCACCACTTCTTGTCCATCAAGATGAATATAGAATTACAGTTGTAAATGCAAAGAAAAATAAGAATAATATGGTTTTCTTGTCCTGTGACATTAGAGGAGACAATATTGGAGTTGGAGGAAAAACATTTCAGACATTTAGCCTGACGTGGGCTTGTCACAGATTTGTATTGTTATAGACCGTACTGTTAGTGAGCTCGCCTTTACAGAGGACAAGCATCAGTGAAAATCCCAGAATAATATGCTCTACAAAGCACCAGTGACTGTTTAGAGAGCTCAAGGGATCCATATCCTCCCCCACCCCCCACTGAGCCGTGCCTCGCTGCATACAAAACCTCATAAACATTTTTAGGCTGTTAGTTGTGTAAGGCTGCTGCGTTGATGGTCACAGTGCTCAAGTGTTTGGCGTGTGGTTGCTAAGTAAACAGTCAGTCCTATTTCATTATGAATGAAGGAGGAAAAATGGGTTAAAGGCACCAAAATAAAAAAGGGAATGGCGCAAAAAAATGACTTTGCATGCGGGAGCACTTACTGTATGATCCCAGCCTGATTTAGCCATCTGTTAAAATCATTGTCGCACTACGAGTCAACTCATGCTAAATAATTTAGCGCTTGCTGCCATGGATGGCATACCTTCTGCTGCCAGATTCATACATTATGAGACAGCTATCAAATATTTAGAGCCATGTTTTTGAGTATACAGTTATGCTGGTGCCAGATAATGTAGTGTTTAGCAGATTTGGTGTGAAAGTGGTTGTTTTTATTTCCAGTATGAGGCCCAAATGAGTGATTGCAGAGAGGCAGCAGGAGCACAGTTATATCTACACGGATGCTTATGTGAACCAAATATGGTAAGATTGTCTTTAATGTCAGGTTCCAACCTGTGATTGCACATTAGCTTGAGAGACTGGTGCTTTCCAGCACTGTAATTACCGACAGTAAGTGTCTTCAGCCAAGAGAATGGCAGCTCTGCACAGGCGGGGGGTGGACTTAGTCTCAATTAGTCTTCTCTGTTTCATCCCCTCTCCCTCCAGAGACATCATGGAGATTGGCGTTTGTCCTGCGTACAGCTGGTGGGCCCGGCCTCTCCTTGACACAACAGAAAAAAATGTCACAGAATAAAACAGGAAACACTCTCTTTGAAGTGAAAGCGTTCGTTTTGAAGCCCGACACGGCACTACAGTTGAGTTTGTGATCTGCAAACAAATTGCATGGTTTCTACTGATGAAGGGACTCAGCAGTAGCATCTGCTGCCGTCTGTGAAAGCAGCCTCTGATAGAGGTTTGATAGCTGACAGCTTTTTCATAAGTCACTTATGACAATTTGTCTTTTTGTCTCTTCACTGTTTGTTTCTGCTGTTCTCATTAATGCTCAGTCTGGTGAAGGCTACATGCCAACACTCAGCTCCGTTGTCATTATCAAACAGGTGTTTTTGCTCTAGAGAACTGGTTCCCAACCTGGGGGTCCCAACCCCAACTAGGGGACGCTAAAGCTTCACGATGGGTCGCAAGGTCTTCTTGATTTTAGGGCCAGACACACCAAGCTGATATCAAAGAACTAAAGGCGGTGAAGGCCGACTGTTGTGTCGCCTCACGTCGCCTTTGTCTTGGCCAACAAGTTGCATTTGAACACACCGCAAAGACGACAGCCGGCGGCTACTTACCATGTACGTTCTGCGCCTGCATGAAATGAAATAACTTTCCACACCAGCAGGTTGCTGTAGTCTGTATTCGTCATTCAGAAAGGGAAACTGGAAGACCAAGGACGGGGGATATACAAGCCGTTGTTATGATACGTACATGAAACAAAACAGCGTTTACCGATAATTTTCGCACCACTCTCACTGACCACTTAGCTTCATTCCAGACGGCCCTGTTGATGTGAAAATATCCGTGTATTGGAATGATCAGATGAGATGAAGATGAAAAATAGGAAGAGCCTTTACTCGTTCGCTTGCTTTTCTCACTTCCTTTTCTCTTCTCGTGCACTGATTCGCTTAACTGGAACAGCCAATCAGAGGTTTTTTTTTCTTTCACCGACGGGCTCCACCGCCGATTCAACACGCTGAATCGGCCATAAAACCTCCGACATGGGCAGACTAGAGCCGACGGTGCGGGACATACCCCAAAAACTAGGCCGACAGGCGCTCACCCAAACTGGGGCCATCGGCTTGGTGCGTCAGGACCTGAAGGAAAAAGTTTGGGAACAATTGCTCTAGGGCACATTTGAATGTTCTTTCCATGCGTCATGATAGGACAACCAAACTATCTATCTAATAAGTGGAAGATAAACTTTCACAGTGCTTGTCTGAGTATTTTAAACTTTTAAAAATGCTATCAGGAAAAGTGAGGAAGCAGCCTCACCTGACCTCTCCAGAACACCTTACAGTCATGTAGCCGTGTTAAAACAGACTGAACCACCAGCAGGTATTTGCTCCCTGTGCGTCCATTTCATCATGTTCCAACCCACCAGCAGCTATATACGGTTACAAACGCTCACAGGGCAAAAAGCAGAGCTGTCGTCCTGACAGGGCACCGGGGTGTCAAACAGGCAGGCAGCACTACAGGCAAGGTCTGCCACTGCTGTACGAGGATTTCGGTGACAGTCAGAACAGCACAAAGCTACAAATGTCTCAGCAGCCCTTCATGCAAAAATACCAGAGAGTGGAGAGGGAGCAGAAAACCTGCATTAGGGAAGAGTTTGACATGGAAATACATCTGTTTTGTCACCTACAATGGAGCTCCGTCCATTCTCAGGTAGGCCCTGCAGAGTTGAGGTGTTTTTACGTGTCGCAATGGGAAAAAAAGTCTGTCACTTTTCCAAAGAACACATGGCAGCTTCTGGTCAGAAGCTGACCAGATGTCCTCTATTTCTGGTGTCTCTATAAAAAATGCATAAAGATGCAAACAGTCCATTTTGTTTTCATGTAATATTAACTGAAACATTTTTCACAGCCCCGTCTGTATTTTTATTTTGAAGTTTTTTAAGCATATTGACTGCCAAAATGATTATCAAAGTCAAGGCTATACTGTGCTTCATTTGGCAATTTTGGCAGTAATTATGCATTTACAAGCATAAAAATGAAAAGTGTTTTTTTTGGGGTTGTTTTTTTTTTTACTAGCATTTAAATCTGCAAAATGTTGGACTAAAATCAACTCAATTTTCCTCTTCAGTGGGACCACAACAATCAGTGGATCGCTCACGGAGGAGAAGGAAATTTGCGAGGTGCAAAATGGCGCCATCAGAATTCATTTTTTAGTCTGTTGCCAAGTTTTTACATTCAAGGAATCTGCCTTGATATCTTGATGCATATCAATAAGCACACTAGTGTTGTCATAAATATCAAAGATGTGATAAATATCAATATTTTCAATACTCATCGTCTGCATTATCGATACTCAGGTACCAGCTGCTTTCTGCTCTCTCCTCTCTCCGACAGCATATCTGTTTTGTAAATGAAATAAGGTGTCAGTATTAAGTAGGAGTGTGCAACCTACAGAGGTCCAAGAAAAAACAAATGTGCGTTAATGTAACATGTTGAGTTAGATGTGTAGACTTGATGTTAATGTAATGTGTAGTGTCCATGGGGGGCGGGGTGAGAGTCAGTGTCTGTGGGGGTCCCGGGTCTTGTTGATGCTGCAGACGGGAAGAAACTGATCTTGCGGCGTTTTGAAGGTTTTGGTCTTGATGGACTGCAGCCTCCTGCCTGGCCATTGGCCAAATGCTATATTGGAATTAAACCTCAAAGATGCACACAACAAGTTTGGCTGAGTAACACTGAATATAAACTATGTCACCAAGCTCCTGGCATCTATTTTGTGGGGACTTATGACTGAAATTTGTGGCTGCTTCTGGTCTCACTGAGTGTTAGCTAACACTTAATGAGGTTGTACAAAAACAAACAAAAAAAGCTGTGTGCCGAGCGTTGGGTGAGTTTTAATGATTATGATTTACAAGAAAGAAATCAAGCTTGCCCTGGATCAAAAGTCATTTATTATTCAAAGTTTAACATTTGTCTCGCCTTCACTTCCATTCTATACGAGCGAAGGCGCAAAAAAACACAACAAATTTGCATCTTTGCATTCAAAATGCAGTTCAACTTCGGTGAACTTTCAGTTGATTCATTCGCACGTCGATATATTTTTTTCGAACTATTGTCTTTGTCATGAAAACTTTCACACAGAAGTCAAATATTATGCAATCAAAAAAGCAGCTTAGCATCCTTTTCTTTCGGAACAGGGTTGATTTTTTTGAGCTTTCGCACCACGAATAAAGGCATCAACCAATCACGTTGAACGGGTTGTGTTGCACCTATATTTATGAAACATGGAGGCTTCGTAGTCCGAACCAAGATGGCAAACTTTATTACTCCTTTCAACCTTGACAAAGGCAGCGCAGACCAAGGTCACTTGCAAAAACTCTTGCGAGATCTTAACTACCCTTTAACTAACCTTAACTATTCAAGGTTAATGTCTAACTTTAACCATCTTGTGCACGACCTGCAGACAAGATCCACTCCTTCCGTTCTTACCTTTCACAATAAAAGCCCTCGCAGGCTATATCTCACATTTTCGTGTTGTTTATTTGTCACGCCCCTAGAGTGTGTAAAGGCCTTAACATAGATAAAATCTTCAAATGTAGAGTCTATTACTATCTATACTATAGATAGTAATAGATACCATACTATCTATCAGAGTTTATAACTTTTTTAGATTGTGACACCCATATAAAAAGTGTTTCAGCAAGATATGAGTCACCCAAATCTCATTACCCGCAACTTTATGTAGTTTATTACCTTCTTCATCCAAATGACGCGGTTACAAGTCGCCGTGGAGAAGCTGATTTATGCCGTAATAAACCCAAACACATTCTACCACTTTACTGACCTAAAACAGTTGTTTCTCAGTGTGTGCCTCCAAACTGTAAAGTGGTAGTCAGCCCATCCATTTACTCATTTTTAAATCATCGCTGCAGGTACATTCTGAATTCACCACCCACACTGTTTCCAGGCATTGTGAGCGCTGACACCATCTGGCATTAAGTGAAGCACTCTGAGAAATATGGCTTCTGCGTGGATGTCTGACTGCCAAGGGCGACCTGGGGCAAGTGCTTTGTAGCCGAAGATATGTTTACAGTGTCTAATAGATCGGCAAGGGGCCAAGAATCTGACCGTCCACCTGAGGCCACAGACGAGGGTCAAACAAGTCGGCGGAGTGAAATGTTGAGGTTTAATCACCGAGCAGTCAAGTGTTGAAGGGCGACCACAAAAATTCAAGCCACGAGCAAATGCAGGTGGAGGAGCCATGTTGTGATTTTACTACAGTTCTCCTCTCTAATACAACTGCCAAGTCATTTTCTGATGATGGTTCACTTTAATGTCAAAACTCCCCGTCTGCAGGCTGGGAAAAAAATTTGCATGCTAGGTATCATCTATTCCCTCAAGTCCCAATCCCCATAAAACACGTTGCTTCCCCTCCCCTCCACCACACGCAGGTGACAAGCTAAAATGAGAGATAGCTCCATTTGCTTCATATAGCTAATTGGATTAGTGCTTAAGGCACTACAATAACGGCTGAATTTAGAGAGGCAGGCGGAGAGAATGAGGGAGTGGGGAGCTGAGTGGTAGAGCCAATTTTCCAGGGAAATGAGCTTTGCTCCAGGTGAAGAGAAAAACTCCTGCAGAGAAACAGAGAAGCTCTGTGTTGGGAGATTTTATGCTACCAGACGCAGCAATGTGTCACAGAATTTAAATTCAGCGCATTAGACACATGGTTGTATATGACATGTTTAATACCATTACAGCAAATTAATTACATGTCAGAATGGGAGATTGGGTCCTTTATATCGTGGTCATGGAGAACGCTGGATTCAGATGAGTCAATTTTAGATAACAGTGCAGTTATGATGCAGCTTTATCATCATATATCATAAACTAATATCATAAACTGTACATAAGAAGTGGACGTGGTCACCGTTGGTTTGTGGACTGCTGTTTTGAAGCCGTTTTGGCCGTCGCCATCTTGGTTTTTTGCAACCAGAAGTGACACAAGAGGGTGGAGCTACATGCAACCAAATGGTGAATAAGGCATTTTTAGGCGACCAACACGGTTATAATTAAGTTTCATGAACTAAAAACATACTGTGAAAGTTGTTAGACAAAAACACGGACAATTTCTAGACCGGACAACACCGTGGTAGCGACCTGTCAATGACAAGGTAGCCACGCCATAAAGCATCCCCTGCTTCATGGTCTATTTGACTCTAAATGGGACCATAATTTACTGAATGTTGTATTGAAGAAGACTTGAAACTAGTGATTGAGACCATAAACTCATATTTACGATGTTTACTGAGGTAATAAATCAAGAGAGAAGTAGGATCTTCTGTTCAATCAGACTTCTTTTTGCAACCAGAGGAGTCGCCCCGTGCTGGCTGTTAGAAAGAATGTAAGTTTAAACATCACCTTCACTTTTCAGACCCGGAGGTCGCCCACTGATTAATATTCAAAGGTATATTTAAAGGGAATTTAAGGCACCCTGTGGTGTGTGTTTGTAAACAAACTCATTTTGGTGTGAAACATACAGTGTTTACCACCAAAACACATTGTGTTTATCTTTGATGTCTAACAAATACGTTGAATGTATTTCCTTCCTCCCTAAAACATCTGCAAAGCCAATTTTGAAAGTATTTTGAAACCTGCATTGTTTTGCATTTTGCCTCTTCCTGTCTCATCCAGCTCACAAGAAAAACACTGCTCTATAGCCAGCCAAATGGCATATGAATGACACAGCAATTTGTAAGTCATTTTGTGTGCAATAACAATGCTGTTTTTGCTTTTTGCGTCACATTTCACACCGTGTGGTCTGTACTGACAGCAATGTAAATGCATCCACGTAAATATGGTACACTCAGAGCTGGTGACGTATAGAATAAAGAGTGAGAGAGACTGTTTATGGTGGCTGGGTAAGAGAGGGAGATAATGGGTCCAACAAAAAAACAGGACTTTCAACCACTTTCCCTTTGTGTTGTTGTGTTATTTTAAAGTTAGTGACGTATGTGATGTGTTTTCCTTTCTTGTTATGTTGTTTACGTAAACCCAACCATGGCGTTTTTCCTAAACCTAATCTCGAACCGTTTTACAGTAACGACTTGGTGTTAAATGACACACAAAACGCCGCTTCACATTAATCCCGTGGTGTTAAATGAAAATCCTAAAATGGGTTATCGTAACACGTGAAATGTCCTTAAAATGTCATGCAATTCATACGTCTTCCCACTACTGGTGTGCATAAAGTCAGTATATTTAAACGTCATGGATTATGCCTTACATAATGGTAAAATAGTTGTACATGCCAATGTCTTTTATGGACATGCTTTTTATATGCAGAGGACTGATAACTTATCATTGCAAACTATACATTATAAAGTTGCTATGAGTAGAATTTTACATGATTATAGCAGGGCTGTCCTCGACCAAAGAAATCCTTAGTCGACTAATACATGATACGATTTTATTGACTAATCTATGTTGATTTAATCAACAGATCTGTAAAACTGAGTTTCTCCATAAAGAATCACACAAAAGCACCATTTTAAATCTTGTCTTTACCAGAGATGTGCTCATAAGTTTCTTGGAAATAAGTCATTCAGCATGAAAAAAGCATAAAAAATTACTGACAGACTAAAGAAATCTTAGTCGACTAAGACCAAAATGACCGATTAGTCGACTAATTGACTCAGAAGGGGAGGCCCTAGTTTAGTCTGCAACACTGTCATTCTTGTTTTTCAAGTCCCTCACACTTTAATATCTCATATACAAGAATGTTCTTGTTTTTACTCTGTGTTTTATTTTTCCGTCAGCGTACCCTGTCGTGAAAATATGAGTACTTTTTTAGAGGTGAGTTCAGCCATTGTTGTCTTCTGCTAAAAGGTTTCCTCAGTCTTCCTGCAGCCTGGCAGGCTGCCTTAGAAATAATCAGGGCAGAGTGACGGAGGTAGTAAAACAGCATGCCATGTAGTGGAAGATTACACATGAAGTCCATTCAAGAACTATGAAAAAATATCTTAATTCGCGTATTGGCATGAAACCTCCCCACGCTCTTTTTAAAAAGTCGTTTCCTCCGCTGCAGCGCTCATTATATTTGGCGGTTCACCTGCAGCCACCTTTTCTGATAATTCTGTTGACAGTTTCTCAGTTCAGCACTCATGACTACCTGTAAATCTGCACAAAGCACCCTGAACACTGGCAGCTCCAGATGGCAGCAGGAGGTAAGATGTTTGCAAAATGTGAATATGCAGAATTTATGTAACCTGATGGAGACTCACACTGCATACCGGTGTTTACAAATTAGCCTGTGATGGCTCACATAACAGGGACGAGGGAGGCAAAAGGTTTGACGTCACAGTTTTCAGTCCAAGGAGAAAAGTCAATATGTACCTTTATTAAAGTAACTGGTTATGAAACAGTCTTAATGTAATACTGATGCCTCTGTATGACCAACATAGGTAAACCAGACTATCACCGACAAGATTGGCTATTTCTAGTTATTCTTAAAGCTCGTCATCTGTGCCACCATGCAGGTTCACCAGAAACTCCTCCAGCTCAGACTGCAGCGACCGGCCAGCCACAGACACACCCAGATCTGGCTTCGCTGCCGCCTTCGGCCAGCAGTTGGAGCTCTGGCGGGAGGTGGAGAGCTCTGCACCCTGGCAGCAGTGGCTCCTCCTCCGGCCAGGAGCAGAGCTTCACCTCACTGCACCACAGGTCCCATCTAAGAGCCAACACCGACACCACGCCGCTGGAGGCCCAGGCCATTTTGGCTGTTCCTACTGGAGGGAAGAGAGGCACGGGAGAACCAGAACCAGGACAGACTGTCAGACCCTGCTGTAGTAAAGTGAGAGGTTTTCTAAAGAGACTTTGGTGCTCGGAAACACTACCGCTTTTGTCCACAGGGACCGCCAAAATCAACACAAAATTAAAGTTCCTCATAGCAGCTTTAATATAAGTTTGGTTTGTCTTAAGGCTGAGATAGGTGGAGAGTTATCACTCCTATACCTTACACCGTATTCACACCAGAGTTGCGGTGAAGTGCGGCCTGCGGCAAGCTGCCATACAATGTTTATGAAAAGCTGTGCTCCCGAGCTCAGCAAGCTGCAGCCCTTTGATTCTGCGGTGAAGTGTGGCCAAAAAAGCTGGGAAAAGTCTAATTTTTTGCAGTGAAGTAAATCAGTAAACAGATCCTGTGACTCCTGTGACATGTTGACCTGTGTTACAAAGAATTTCTTCCTGCCTGAAACACATGAAAATGCCTCCCGGCCGCAGAAAAATGGAATCATTGCACAGTATAGCTGCACTTCGCCCCTACCTGGTGTGAATTCGGCGTAATGGTACCCTGTGGAGATTATGGAAGCAAATAAAGTAATGTTTACATTCTGTGTTTCTCACCAAAATGCAAAAGGTCTAATAAACGTGAAGCGTTCAAATCAATTTGCGAGGTGATTTTTGGATGAATTCAAAACCTACATTGTTTACATCCATGCATACTAGTAGTCCTCTTTTTCCTTATTTTTGTTGGTCAGTGTTGTCAGATTGGACTGACAAAAAGTAGCCCTGTCAGAGCCAAGAACGACCCACCCAATATTCATACAATTAGCCCAAAACCTGACCCCACTGAACTCAAGTGTGTGAATGTTAATCATACTACTCAGATGAGAGGATGGACCAATTCTGTGGAATATAGCCAAACATTTTATTGGTGGAAACAAACACAAAACACAAACCAATTTTACTCGCACAATGGCATAAATTGTGCATTAAAAAATAACCCAAATCAGATCAGGATGTCGTGTTGAATAACAACTGTGTGTTTGAGAGACTGTGAAAATCAATTACCGTGTCTGAATCTTCAAACTGGCCTTTATCTGCATTATTATTCTGCTACACCTTTATTTCCAAAGTGTCACAATTACCTATTATCATGCCAAAACGGGACAAAACAGTTTTATGCAGAGTGTAAATAAATGTAGCAGTCACTGTCAGGAAACGAGGAGGGAAGAAATCAGTTTGAGGCGCAGCATTAAAACATGACATGAAATAGAAAATTGTTGAGATGGAGACGACGTGGACTTGTGGCCATTCTACAGTTGCTGATTTATCTGATGAGAGAAGCAATTTAACACTTCTGCGCTGATTTGTGGGTGTTCTTCATGCCCTGTCCACCGAGATCAATATGGGTGTCAGCGCTATGGCCTTAAATTACTGTTAGATGCTCATTACGCAGCCAAGCTCAATAGAATTGGGGGTGTTGGTATGGTTTGTGTAGACATGTGTGCGTAGTGCACCTGCAAGTGCATTTTTCTGAAGTGCCTGCCAATAAACACCAAGGCCATGAGGTGGTTGGAGAGGTTTAATCAACCAGAGGCATGATCTCTACCTCTCACACAAATACAAACCAACGGGGAAAACACCAAACTCTCCTTGAAGTTACCTTCTGAAAGTGCAGGTCTCTCGGTATACAACGTAAATTATAGCAAATAACGTTGCAGTGCAGATAAAACATGAAATAGTATGTCCACAATGGGATGATCAAAGGCCAGAAAAAGCAATAAAAGAAGTGTGTCTATCCATCAACGGGCTGCTGAACACCCAGAATGATGTGAGTCTCAGGTGGTCTGGATGGCTGACAGAGACTCTCCTCTCTAAATCACATGGCTGCTCTCTTATTTCCTGGATGACTGGACAGTTTCTCCCCTCAGCCATGTACAAAACAAGCAACTTCTGAAAGGGAAACTTCACCAGTCAGTCAATGGTGACTCACAGTTATGTATTATTGATTCTTTCTTGTTGCTGCTCACGGCCATGTCAGTGCGTCTTATGAGGCTTTAAGAATTAATAGGACTCCGCACACTCTTTGTAAACATAATAGCATCTCTGCACCGGCTCACTTCCTGCTTTGAAAAGGAAAGTTTTTTTGTGCTATATTACTTAATATATATTTTCAAGAGTGACCCCTGCATATTTATACAGTTATACATTTTCATGCATGGCATTTTTTAGTTTCGTTGGCTCTCCTTTTGCTGGGCCCCGCTCCATGGGTGTATAATAAGGGCTGGATACCGAACCCAAGATGGTGCCTATTCTTAATAATGAGAATTACTCACTTGGCTAACCAGCAAAAAAGTTTTCTAACTTCCAGGTTTACTTTCGAGGTATGCGGCCCACTGAATATGTGCAGTAGTGTTTCTCCCGCTGGCCCCGCCCATGAGTTCCAACAAATATAAACCCTACATCAGCAAAACAAGATGGTAACACTTCATTTTACAGGTCCGCAAATTTCATGGTAATTAGATGATAATTAGCAAGTAACCCATTTGAAATTTCTTTGGAGTTACTGCCAAAATAACCCAATATTTACCTCAAAATGTATCTAAAATTTTATTATAAACAGAATTTAATATGTATATGCTAAAATCGCATATAACCGTTAAAATAGGTCCCTTCTGCTGCTCTTCATCAGAGGTGGAAAACTAATAGAAGACACTTCTGATCAGGCACAAATCTCACCATTGTGTGACTTATTGTCTACACAAATGTAACCTGGTAGCTAATGTAATGACTCAGGGAGTTTTTTAAAGAAATTTCAAATAAGTTATTTTCTAATTATTATCTATTTATCAGCAGACATGGAAATAAAGCATATAAATTAACTTTGTATTGTTTTCCTGGAACTGTATTAAATAAATTACCAGCTATTGGGTAAGAGTGGAATATGATTATTAAATAATGTTTATAATAAAGTCATTTTTGATACATTTTGAGGTAAATATTGGGGTAATTTGGCATTAATTCCAAAGAAATTTCAAATAGCTTACTTGCTAATTATCACCTAATTACCATGAAATTTGCAGACCTATAAAATGATGTGTTACCAACAAGACATTTGAGGACTTCATCTTCGGCTTTGGGAAACACTGATCAACATTTGTCATAATTTTCTGTCATTTTATAGACAATATAAACATTATAAACAACTAACTGACAGATTAATCGACAATAGTTCATGAAATCATCCTTGGCCTTGGAAGTAATGATTAGGCGGACATGCTAACGATTGCAATTTACAATACGTTTAATCCATTCATTAAACTTTTGCATTTATGTTTTTGGTTTCGGAGAAGCTAAAACTCTTTAAATGCACAGTATCACCCTTCAGCCTCTTTACAAACCAGTGGCTGATTCCAGGGACGCCATGTTTACTGACAGTCTACAAGGCAAACACAACTTGAAATGCAAGACACACCATGTCTTGTGGCAGACGTGCTGGTGGATAACGTGTCCGACAGCAGCCTCCCGTTCCTCTTGAAGAGCGTACCTCCTCGACAGTATCAGGCTATCGGGCTACCTGGCTCTCCCAGACCTGTCACTGGCTGCTTGGCTGCCTGACTGTCTGAGGACACGAGTGAGACCATCCTAATGAGAGATAAGGAAGGAGAAGAGGCGTGTCTGTGTGTTGAGATCAGCTGGGTCCAGAGGGCTCACGTTGGGAGGTAAACAGCAGCTGTAACTTTTTATGTATTCAGCAAAGGTATTCTCAAGTTGCATTACATTTAAACCACTTAATCATTGCAAGTAAACAGGGTTTTTGTTTATATATACTCACTGAAGCACAGTGTGCATCCAGCCTACACGTTGGCTGCTTTTCATACCTCCATATAACATTTGCAAAAAGGGTTTTTTATGTTCTTTTTCAGCAAACCCCGCAGTCTTCTCCTCTTTTATTAGAGCAATGCTGCCATTTACAGCACTTTACCACCCTACGTGTTCTGCAGGTTTTACATTAAAAGATACTAACAATATGGTGACTTGCACATCATGCCCTGCTTTCTACTGCTGCTAATGGTTAAAGCTCCAAGGGCTATGCTTACATCGTACTTTAAGTTGCATTTAATGTGTGAATAAATGAGTGAATGAATGAATGAAGGCAGCATAAATTAATAAATACCAGAACCAGACTGCTGTGTATACATTTTCAAGCATTACTACAGAGTCCAAAAATAACAAATAAATCTGATTTTCAGATATTTATGTCTGCAACAAAATTCGTAAAATCGCTGCCAAAATACATGCTGTATAATACTGGAGAAATCAGAATAAATAGTATTTAAATAATCCATCTTGTTTCGTTTTTCAGGTTTTTGAGACAAATTAAACATTAAAATTAAACATCTATTTCAATTTCTGCTCATATACCACAATATTTCAGTCATTTCATGAAGGATTTCCACTAAATATATGTTTGGATATAATAAGGCTGCATCCGAAATCACATACTATGCACTACATACTCAATATGTGTACCGTCTTTCTGCATACATATGTGTGAATTAACAGTATGTGTCTTTTCAGCCGCACTGAACTGTAATTACCATGTCACTTTCTGAGAGCCTCCTTGCTGGATGGAGATGCGTAACCACGGTAACCTGTACCAACCTCATGGGACCGAACAATGATTTGTGTGAATTATAAGGTCTGAACCACAGACTGTATATAAAGATGGACAACATCCGACAGCTCCCCACAGGTGAAGCTAAAACATCTCTATCGCCCCCTGGTGGCTGGCTGCAGTATAGGTCATAAATCCCGCCTCCTCCATGTTAGCAGATGAGACATGGGCCAAACTAAAAAGTCAAAGTACACGTCAAATAAATATTTCCCAAAGATGGTTTCTGTCATTTTAGATAGTTCTTATCACATTGATGTATATTCAGGAGTTCATTTTTGGTTTTAATTAGTTATTTGATGTTATAAAAAGGGGGTGAGACGTCATGATTGACAGCTGTGAGTCTCTCTTGCTGCGGCCGTGCTCGGCTCGTGAATGGTTCGGGTGGGTGACCTCAATACTGTGCAGACTCTGGCTCCAAATGACGTCAACATCTCAAGGTGGCATCTCCCGTATCCGAGATATTTTGGCTTCACTTCTGTACAGCGGGAGGAAGTGGAGACGCGTCGTCCATCTTTATATACAGCCTATGGTCTGAACTAGTTAAAAACTATATTACGCCTATAGCAAAGTGCTATCTTATGTTTACACTTAAATTGAAGCGTTATTGACGTTACAGAGCTGTCCGTCAATGTCGGTTGTGAACGTTGTCGTTACTGCCTCATTGTATTGTTGGATATTTATGCCGGCGTAGTGTCCAGTGTTTGCATACTGTAGTACAGTATGCAATTCGCGTCCTATTGGTTTCATACTAAGGTTTCGGACATACTAAAAAACTTCACATACTGCATGAAACTTCGGACGCAACCGTAGAGTATTGAAAGTTGTTGAAACAAAGTTGTATCTTTTTGGTATCAGACATGTTCTTCTTTCCCTATACTTTCACTGTATTGCTGTTACCACACTTTCACACTCCCTGTATCAAATATTTAAACAGGCGAAGCTTCAAACAGTCGAACAGTTCACTGTGCAATTAAACGGCCTGGATTTGTAAAAGCCGCAACCTCCCAGGCTGTGACGGAGGTTTTTCCATGTATTCTGGAGGTGTTAAAATGTTTCCATGTGGTTTTTGTGGTTGACACATTAGCATGCTCTATTTAGTGAGCAAACAGAAACTGAAAGTAAAAAAAAGTAGGCTGAAAGAGTTTGTTTTCATATCGTATATATATATAATCATCTCATGTATGCTGAATCTTAAAAAATGATCCACTAAGATTCATATCTGTTGTCACAACACTTCACGGAGCCCCGTTGCTCATGTAGGAACATTTTGGAGACACCATGTTGCTAGAAGAGCGCAGTGCATTCAGCGTAATTAGGATTTTGTTTGGCAGTGTCTCCGAAGCTTGTTGCCTCTGTAGATAATCCTTAAAGGCTACACAATGTGTTTGTGTGAGCTATGGGAGAACTGTGAACTCAAGCCTGAGCCTGTAAGCTGCCACAGAAGAAAATGAATGAACACCCACATTCACAACAAAGCAGAATTTAAGAGAGAGGCAGGAAGAGAAAAACAGTGGCTGTTCAAGTGATGACACATAGCATAGCTGCTTTCCACAGCAGAGGAATTACTTTGGACAGTGTGTTCAAACTTGTGTGTATGTGTGTGTTAAGTCAGCCCTGCACTTATCCAGCAGTTGTAGTTTATTTTATGAACCTTACCGTAAGTGTTTACTTTTTTGTGCATGTGTATATTTTGGATTTGCACTTCTTTATTGTTTATATTTTGTTTTTATTTGCACTCTATATATTTCCACTATTCCCTACTTTGTACTGAAAATGCTGTACAATAATTTCCCTCGGGATAAATAAAGTTTTATCTGATCTGTAGAAACTGGCTCTCTGTGGAAAGTGCATGAATTTGAGAGGTTTTGTCATACTCTTTTTTTTATTTTAGATAACCCGTATTATTCTTT
Source organism: Sebastiscus albofasciatus (assembly GCA_916701655.1). Lineage (NCBI taxonomy): Eukaryota > Metazoa > Chordata > Actinopteri > Perciformes > Sebastidae > Sebastiscus > Sebastiscus albofasciatus. Next base: position 51,224 of record CAKAOI010046341.1, read on the forward strand.
CTTTTTTACTTTTGCTTGCTGAGGGTTAAATGAGAAGATTAATATCACTCTCATGCCTGTATGCAAATATGAAGCTAGCAGTTAGCCGGCTCCAGTTAGACTGGAAACAGGTGTAAACAGCTAGCAGGCTCTTTCCAAAGGTAATAAAATCCACCTAGCAGCACATCTAAAGCTCACTAATTAACACGTTATATCTTGTTGTTTAATCTGTACAAAAACTGGTGTCAAAACAACAAGATGTGGTTGTAAGATGGGTTTCATACTGGACTATTTCTTGGCTAGTTAGCAGCAACTTCCTGCACCACAACTTGTTGTTTTTGCACTTCAGTTTTGTACAGATTTAACTAATTATATATAACATGTTAATTTTTGGGTTGCTGGTTAACTTCCAAGCATTCTTTAAAAAAAAAACGCTGATCATGCCAAACCTTCTCTTGATTTTGCATGATTTCACAACAGATCCTCGTCATCGCTGAACTCTTGACCCAGTTTTTTTATTCATGGTTAAAGGAATAATTAATTAATTAATAATTATTTGGAAAATAAACATATTTGCTTCCTTGCTGAGGGTTCGATGAGAAGATTGATACTCAAAATATGAATCTGGAGCCAGGAGACAGTTAGCTTAAAGACTGGATCATGGCGAAAGGCTAACCTGGCTCTGTCCAAAAAAGTAAAATCTACCAGCACCTCTAAAACGTCATTAATTAACACTAACAATTATATCTTGTAAACGGTCTCCTGGCTAGCATCGTATTTAACGGACAGATATGAAAGTGAACTCTCAGCAAGAAAGCAAATACGGGGAGACAATTACTTTTAAAAGTTTGACTTCATACATAGTTCATCTTACCTCTGAATTAAATTTAGTTAATATTCATTCCCCATGTAGGCTAACAGCTTTGAGCCGGCCATACCTTATAGGTGAACCCATTGATTTTCATTTAATAGTTGATGACTTGTGAGTCTGGGGCTCATTAAAACAACAGCGTGATGCAGATGCACGGCTTAGCGCCGTCAGACTCGCGTCTATGACCTCCAAGGACCACTGCGTTTAACAGGGAACTGCCTCTCATTACTTATCCTTTATCTGCTGTCTCATTATACCCTCGTTCTGTTTTTTGAATTTTTCTATTACTGTCTTTGCAATGCAAATCTTCTGCTTAAATCAGCAGCTCTGTGTATACAAAAGGCAAGGGGGGGAGAAGAAATGACTCATCCTATTAGTGTTGAGAAATCTGGGCACTTGGGGAAGTAGTCAGGGTGTAAAGAGGGAAAAAGAATATTCCCATCTTCCTAAATGCTGCTGTTTCCCACTAAAGTATGATTTGTATGAGAGAGAGAGAGACTTCCTATAATCTTTGCAGCTCAGCATCAGTCTGCAGTAAACTAACGTGTATGTGCTGATATGGCTTCCTGGATGGTGGATGATAGCTCATGTGTCATGACTGCAGGCCTATCACTCGCTGCGTTTCCCCCCGCAGTGTGAGCCAATATGTTCAGTAGACATAGATGTGGGCATTGCCTAATGGAATCCAGTCAGTATGGCTGATACCATCACCAAGTCACACTGCCAAGCCTCGATAACACCAGGCTCTCTCCCTCTTTGGAGCAATGGCAAGTGTCCTGGAGAGCCCTGCAGGATGTTACATATTAATACTTCTCGACATTTGCTGGGTGATAAGCAGCCTGGGTATAAATATTTCTTTTCAAGGAACCACTTCGGCACAGCTTCCTCACAGAAGACGATCTCTGGCTATTTTCTCTTCATGGACCTGTATCTGAAAACAAATGCCGTGTCCTCAGTAACCTGCACTTCTTAAAGATGCATCACCACATCAAGGGAAAGTAATGCACACGGGAAGGCATGGTCAGAATATCTGTGGCATTAAATGAATAGTTTGACATATTGGGAGATCTACTCAATCACTTTCTTGCCAAGAGATCAATGAGCAGGTAAATGTGAAGCTACAGCCAAGCGACAATTAGCTTAGCTTAGCAGAAAGACTGGAAACGGGGGGGGAAACAGCTAGCCTAGCACTGTACAAAGCATAGACCGTATATGAGAAGTGGACGTAGTCACCGTGACTCGACCGTTGGTTTATGGACTGCTGTTTTGATGCCTCAAGATCAGCATTTTGGCCGTCGTCATCTTGTTTTTTTGCAACCAGAAGTGACACGAGAGGGTGGAGCTAAGTACAACTGAACACTAAATAAACAAATTGTCATTTTATAGAACCCCCAGGAAGTCAGTGGTCCCGACCAAGAAATAGTGCGGCACATAACCCAGGTAAAACATGTGAACTGTCGCTTTTACACTTTATTTTTTGCAGGATTTAAACAAGAAATGTTATACTATGTTAATTAGTAAGCTTTATTAGTGCTGGTGGTTTGATTTTGTTACATTCAAACAGAGCCAGGCTAACAGTTTCCCCCTGTTTCCAGTCTTTATGCTAAGCTAAGCTAACCAGCTGCTGGCGCCAGCTATATTTGCCGCACAGTCAAGAGAGTGGTATCAATCTAATCATTTAAAGCTAGGGTGGGTAATGTATTGTAGAAACATGTTTTTGTTAAATTTGTTGAAACTGTCATTACATTAAGACAGTAATCAATAAATCAAATGCTCTGATGAAAAAAAAGTTAAACAATCTGGCATCCGTGGCTGTC
>CAKAOI010046341.1:53910-70424 GCA_916701655.1 Sebastiscus albofasciatus
GGGTGATAAGCAGCCTGGGTATAAATATTTCTTTTCAAGGAACCACTTCGGCACAGCTTCCTCACAGAAGACGATCTCTGGCTATTTTCTCTTCATGGACCTGTATCTGAAAACAAATGCCGTGTCCTCAGTAACCTGCACTTCTTAAAGATGCATCACCACATCAAGGGAAAGTAATGCACACGGGAAGGCATGGTCAGAATATCTGTGGCATTAAATGAATAGTTTGACATATTGGGAGATCTACTCAATCACTTTCTTGCCAAGAGATCAATGAGCAGGTAAATGTGAAGCTACAGCCAAGCGACAATTAGCTTAGCTTAGCAGAAAGACTGGAAACGGGGGGGGAAACAGCTAGCCTAGCACTGTACAAAGCATAGACCGTATATGAGAAGTGGACGTAGTCACCGTGACTCGACCGTTGGTTTATGGACTGCTGTTTTGATGCCTCAAGATCAGCATTTTGGCCGTCGTCATCTTGTTTTTTTGCAACCAGAAGTGACACGAGAGGGTGGAGCTAAGTACAACTGGATTTTGTTACATTCAAACAGAGCCAGGCTAACAGTTTCCCCCTGTTTCCAGTCTTTATGCTAAGCTAAGCTAACCAGCTGCTGGCGCCAGCTATATTTGCCGCACAGTCAAGAGAGTGGTATCAATCTAATCATTTAAAGCTAGGGTGGGTAATGTATTGTAGAAACATGTTTTTGTTAAATTTGTTGAAACTGTCATTACATTAAGACAGTAATCAATAAATCAAATGCTCTGATGAAAAAAAAGTTAAACAATCTGGCATCCGTGGCTGTCACGGGACTATAATAAGCCGAATTAAATGATTGGACGGCCGACCTGCCTGCCTGTGCACTAATTTTTTCGGGGAGTGGCTTTGGAGGGAGGCCTGAAAGGACGGACTGTCAGTGTTGCCGACTTGGAAACTTTCTTGCTAGATTTAGTAACTTTTGGAGCTAGTGCTGCTAGATACTTTCAATCGAAAAGAGTTGGCAACACTGATCGGTTTTTAGGTTAAAATCTAGTGAACTCTTGCTGGTTTCTCCAATGTTACCAAGACCAAGAAAGCGAATAAGCATATTTCCCATTCCTTTAATGGAGAGAGACTCTTCTTACACAGCTATGAGCCACATGTTCACCAGCTATAAATGTGTGTGTGAGGGTTGGTTTGTGTGCGTGTACCTGTGTGTCTGCAGAGCCTTGAAATCCAAAACTGAAACGCAGAGAGAAACGAATACAAACCACACGGATCTCCATATCCCCCCCCCACACACACACACACTTCTCCCTGCCGAGTGAAAAATTCATGTTCTATTACCCCATCAAATGTGAATCGCAGCTTATAAGATCACATTTGAAATTCCATGTCACAGCTCATGCATTCCCAAATACTTTTGGTAACGTCGTCGGGGTTTGTTTCTGGAGCCGGACTGAAATTTATAAATGTGTTTCTTCACGTCAAGGTAGACTGTGACAAAGAATGCTTCCACTGTTTTAAAAGCTGAAATAATGAAGCAGAGCTGCTGTATATGGAGGTATATTTATTTAAATGTGTGCATCAGCTATAGCAGAGTGCTGCATGAGTTATGAGTCTGCCTGATCAGTTGTCGTGGGCTGGCATAAGGGAATGAGGCATGTGTCATATCTTGTTTAAGCAGCCTGATGCAGTGTGTGTTTTGGTGGACGGTTCACAGCTACTCCTCAGCCTCTCATTGCAGCTCATGTTGTTGAACGGTTCCTCCCCCCCGGCTGTTAACTGACTGGGAAAGTTTCCCGCCGGATACCATGACGACGGCTGTCATCCGCGCTTTGCACCGCGGCAAATGGAGGTCATCTGAAGAGACAGCACCCTCACCTCTCACCGTCGCCGCTGCCACTGCTGCCATGGCTACAGCGAGCCGGGCAGCCTCTCTCAGCCCTCAGCCATCCCAGCATGCAGTTCACCTCTCAGCAGGCTGGAGCCATGCATCCGTTCCAACATACATATGCTCATGCAGGGGAATTCAGGTGCCAAGAGACTAACGCAGCATGTGCTCGCATCTCTTACACATCCAAGTCCTTGGGGTTTTACATATCCAAGTCCCTCCAGCTCAGTGTAGAAAGAAAAAAAAATCACAAGACGCTGCAGCAAAGAATAAGTTCAGCCCTCCTCTGTTGGAAAGTAGCCCGCAGCATGACACATTAATTATTCATCACAAGAAAGTAAAGATTCCATATCTCTGATGCGTGTGCATCAACAGGATGCTTTATAAGATTACATTTCTCGTCCTGATCCCCTCAAAGTCCGCAAAGTTGCTGGCAAAATGTTTAAGGATTTATCTGTTTGTGTGGAGTTTTTCCGTCCGTGCTTGGATTTTCTCAGGTTATGCATCAAACTTTCAGTTTAACATTAAAACCACGATAGAAAGATCTGAGATATAAAAGTAGACACATCTATTTTGCATTAGTTCGGTGTGTCTCCTCTTTCCAGTTACCACCTCGTAAACACATTTTCATGAATGTAAATGATTGATTTGACTATTTAACTGAACTAGAAAATGCCCCGCGGTGCTCTTACATGAATAATCTTCTCTGTTGGTGTCAATGGAGCATGACTCAGGTACCGTGTGTCATGATGTGGCTCTGTGTCTGCTGCTGAGGGGCAGTAAATGCAGTTGGAAGGCTGTGATGGAGAAAAAAAACAGAATAACACTGCATAGCCTCTTGCAGAGAGCGAGGACAGGTATGGAGCAGGACGAGCCTGCAGTGGATATACAGCACAGAGAGAAGTGTTTGATTTGAAAGATTGTTTCTCTGAGAAAGTGGATTTCAACCTCACTGACTATATTTACATGCACACTAATATTCCACTATTATACCAAATTTGATACAGGTATACATAGCATTTTCTGATTAAGACATGAGGGATATGCCCATATTATTCGTGTTTTAGGAACATTTTTTTCATACAGTGCATTCATAATATGTGTCTCAATTGGGTTGTTTACGGCAGTTTGCAACACACAGCCTCTTGCCTGTTTACGTCCAGCTCTGTGCGTTGTACACAAATCAACTAGCCGACAGTTTGCGAGGCTGGGGTAGCAACCTGGCCTCACGCTATAAATAGCAAGACATTACAAGGGCATTCTGCGTGTCATGAGGACACATTTTGCATGTCAATTGTACGCCACTCAACAAAAAGATAGGTAACAGCCGTAGTTAGGTTTAGGAAAAATATCATGGGCTTAAAATAAGCACATAAACTAGTAAAATACATATGTAACAATGTAACAAGTATGGAAAGCACGTCACTAACGTCACTAACGTAACTTACAAAACAAAACACCTCAACGTCTCGAACACCAGTTTCCTGGTTGAAAGTCCTGTGTTTGTTGGACCCATCCATCTCTCCTTCCGCCCGCCATTAGCGTACTTTCTCACTTTTATTCTACATCAGCTCTGAGCGCAGAATATTTACACGGATACGTTTACATTGCAGTCAGTACGTGGTGTGCAAATGACACGCCAAAAGCCAGAACGGCGTTCTTGTTGCACGCTAAATGCCTTGCACGTTATTATGCCTTTCATACGCCATTTAGTGCGAACAGTCCTGGGAGTAGAGATGCATGTCCAAAAGAAAAGCTCATATTCCTGGTCAGAAGGAGAAACAAACATCACATTGTTCGGAGTCCAAACCAAGATGGCAAACTTTATTACTCCATTCAACCTTGACATAGGCAGCACAGACCAGATACACTCCTTCTGTTCTTACCCACATGCTTTAGGTAACAGTAATACAACAATGTAAAAATACAGAATACAGTATTAAAAAAAACAGAAATATCAACAATTTCACTTCAAAAAGTAACAGTACTTCTTGTGATTGTTGATACTGATGCATCAATGCGTCACATTTTAGTGTTGAAGCTTGTTGAGGTGGAGCTAGTTTTAACAATTGCATATACAGTTACTGCAGGTAGTTTAGTAAAGTACCTCAAAACTTTACTTATGTATAGTACTTTTGTAAATGTACGTAGTTACTTCCCACCAGTGGACATCAGAAAGAAGCTCAGAAAAGTTTATTAACTTCAATGCCAAAAGGAAAAACATTAAAACGACATTATAAAACTGAATAATTCTTAAAAGCCTTCAATATTGCATCCAGCTAATGACAGTGAGGAGCGCACAAGATGAATTGACAGTGACAGTGGAGCCAAATGGCATCGAGAGCATGAATAACAAACTGAATCAAATATTAAATTCATTCAAAAGGGGGATAACACTGGCAGTGACAGCGTAATCAATCCACATTTTGGCCTGATCTATTATGTAACAGCTCAGACAAAAGAGCACAAATGAAGAAAGAAGTCGATCTCGCCTCCTCCGCTGCGAGACTCATCTTCCTTTCACTCTTTCTTTCTGTCGCCAATCATTTCTTAATGTGTGCTACCTCTTTCTGTTCTTCCTCCAGATCACTTCCAGTCCATTTTCAACTCCAGTATATTACACTTTTGTCTGATAGCATGCGGTAGTTTCACATTTCAGAGTTATTTGCGGCGGGTTATATGTGCTGCCGCCACAGTGGAGAGACCGCCTGCTCAATTTCTCTCCTCGTGACAGATTTCATCCTCCATGTATCCATCTTTCTTACCAGCTTGGGCCACATTGCTTCTGAAATAGGAAGAAAAGGTCAGAGCGTTAATGCACAAAGTGACAGTAGATACATCACCTAAATCTATGGTGACTTTTGGCAATACATCCCACACATGGACACTCGATTTTCATTGGGAGGAAATGGGAGTGATGAGAGAGGAGACTGGAAATACACAATAAGTCTCTTCCAGGCTAGAGAGGGGTTTGAGTTCTAATTGTTTTTAATGAGGAGATAAACAAAGCTATTCGTTCTAATATAACTTATATTAAAAACAAAATATACACTCAATCTATTTGCCATTAAATTAGTCTTAATCTTAGTAATTTAAAACAGATGGTGACCAATGCACTTCATAATGGAAACATATCTCAAGACTGTGAATTTGAGCCAATAAGAGACACAACTTGGGACATTTCTTTTAACAACAAATAAATAAATAAAAGTGATTTTCAAAGACATTAAAGCAAGATAAATTAACATGTAGTAATAAATAAAAGTAGAGTTGATACAGTAAAAATTCCAATCAAGATATAAAGTACTAAAACATATAAAGGATAAATACAATTAAAAAAAACATAAATAAAATACATTTATCCTGTTGCAAATATAGCCATGTCACCAAGGATACCATTATGTTGTCCATACTGTTTATTTACATCCCTGTTTAAGGATATTTCCAACATGCTTGAAGGTTTTGTTTGCATTTTGTGCACCCTTATACTGATTTATATTGATTTAAACCCAGTGTTTCTCAAATGGGGGTATGTGAGATTTTTAAAAAATGTTAAATTAAAAAATATCAGTCATGCATAATTCCTACAACAATTATACTATAATAAATAAATAATAAAATAAAATTGATAAACCACATTCATTTTAAATGTGTTTTAATATATTTATTAAATTAAATTAACGTATTTATTTAATTAAATGTATTTATTTATTATTCAATTTTATTATTTTTATTTTTAATTGTATTTGTATTTTTTATTTGTATTTTTATTTATTTTTTTAATTAAATTAAATTACATTTTAATTTCATTTAATATTCCTATTTTCAATGCAATCGTTAATGGCCGCAATCATGGTCCTGATTACATTTGTTCAGTGTGATCAGGAAGCTTGTTTAGATATTGAATGACAGACAAAAGTCAATTAAATGAATATGTGGTTGAAACATAGCAGCAATACAGCTGGAGCCACAGAGAAAGAAGGATGGTTTCGTAAATCAGACAGTGATGGTGCTGCGCTGTATTGAATACCTCTTTATATAAGGGGTACTTGACTGAAAAAGAATTTCAAAGGGAGTACATTATTAAAAAACATTTGAGAACCATTGCTCTAGACTGTTTTCCAGCACTTAGGACTTCCTCGCAGTAAGTAAGAGGGCACCAATTTGAAATACCATCATGCTTTATTTTACATTTATACTGCAGATTACAGCTAACGAAAGCATCGTGTTTTTGATTTGTCGGTTGGCTTCACTGAGTTGTGACTGGCAGTTGAATATTTATCTCGGAGCCAAAAAAAAAATGTGGGAAATCAGGGAGGCAGAAACTGGAAGTAAGATGCCTTTGGCTCTCGCTGTGTTCCCAAATGTGCACATTAATTTAATTTTTTCAAAATGTTCAAAATGTATAGCTCGCTATTGGCTCTCTGTGCTGCAGCTTTGCAAAATGTGATTGATGGCAGTTGTTGTTGTTGTTTACTGTGCCATGTTGAAGTCGCTGAGAGTAAATGAGCCTGAAAACTGACTTGAAACAGAAATAGGATGTAAATATCAATAAAATTAAGGATAAAAGGATGAAAAGTAAGATGAGCTAGAACTTTATTCAAACTACTATATTTACAAAATTGACAGTATGAACTGTATGAAGACGTGTCATCATCAAATATATATATATAAACAAGCATTGAAATGAATGTGGTTTATCAATATAGTTTTATTTTATTATTTTTTTATTATAGCATAAATACAAATACAATTAAAAATACAAATAATAAAATAAATTAATTCATAAATAAATTTCATTAAATAAATAAATTCATTTAATTTAATAAATAAATTCATTTAATTTAATAAATAAATAAACATTAAAATGAATGTGGTTTATCAATATAGTTTTACTTTATTATTTATTTATTATAGTATAATTATTGTAGGAATTATGCATGACTGATATTTTTTTAAATTAACATTTTTTAAAAATCTCAGATACCCCCATTTGAGAAACACTGGTATTAAATCAATATAAATCAGTATAGAGGTGCACAAAATGCAAACAAAACCTTCAAAAATGCTGGAAATGTCCTTAAACAAGGACGTAAATAAACAGTATGGACACTCTGATGGTATCCTTGTTGACCTGGCTCTATTTGCAACAGGATAAATGCGTTTTGTTAATCTTTTTTATTTATTTATCTATGTATTTATTTATGCTATACTATGATGGTATCAATGAATAAATAAAAAACAACGTGTTTGGTGAAATGTGTTGTTGGATTTGCCCTGTAACAGAACAGGTCAAGACATTATCTCATAACGATTTCACAGACCACATTATATGGCATATTCGTGCCTATCTAGACAGATTGAATGTTATTTTTATGATCATTAGGAGGGTTTTTCCTTTACAGATTCAGTCAAATGTCTTATAGATTGTAGGCTGTTGGAGCCATTAGTAAGGAGGCTTTTTTTTCCACACCCTCTGTCTCTCTCTATCACTCCTTGTCCTTGTGGGTGATTAGAATGCACCCTGGTTGTCTGTCTGCTCGCTCATTAATCACACAGCGAGAGACTGGGCCGAACACTAAATATACAGTTTGTCCTCATCTCAGCACTCCACACAAAGTGCTATTACAGCAGAAAACCACACAGGGTCATAAATGACTCATAAGCAGGGCTACGGGTTGCCTAGCGATCGTTATAGTAACCCTACCAACACGTAGACGTAGAGAGACTCCCCTGCATTTATGTAAAAATCTCATTCCCATTAAAAACTAACTTCTGCACAGGTATTCTGTGTACATTACCATTACATTACAAGACTATAGCCAGCAAAAAAGTTCTCCAACTTCCCAAACTTCAAAACGAACATAATATAGGTACATAACTTCCTATATGTTCCTTGTTTTTGAAGGAAATATCTACCTGGATGCTATCAATCTTCATATCTGCCTGAAGCCAGTGTATCTTACAGCGAGAGACAGCAAATCCCCCGGCAGTGCTGTAAATAAAAAACCAAGAGAGTGTTTGAGCAGATGCCCAAGGCACACCACAAAAGTCTCATACACAACGACTTAATCATAGTATATTTGAGTTATTTCCAAAAGATATAAGCTTTAATGGATACTTCTTTATAGTGTTGTAACATGTGATTCTGCTTTTTGGCATCGTATTTCTCCCTTAAGCATAAACGTGTCTTAAAATTGATTCAAGACACAAAAACACAGTCTCTGTAGTGCCATTGACCATTAGCTCACTTTAGTTAGCCTACTGTTGCTTTACCTGTGCACGTTTCACAATGACAATTTGGTGATTTACCGCTCAAAATTCTTAGTTATTTTTGAAAAAATATGTCTTTGATTTCAGACAGAGGTAGACAGAAACAGGCTCCTCATTTCTAGCTGCCGATTTTGCCGGCTGTTCAATGTTTTTTATCAGCTAAGTAGCTAATTAAGCTGACCTTAGTTATCAACTATAGCTAATTTAAGCAAACGAGTAGCCAATTAAACTAACGTTCATGGGTTCATGGGTGGATTAAAAACAGTCTCGAGTTGACTTTAATATTTTAAGCTGACTTGTTTTAAACTAAGGGGTCTTAAATATGCACTTGATGACTACATAGTACATGATATATGTCTCGAGATAACTTCTGTTATGATTTGACGCTATATAAAAATTAATCAAATTGAATTTAATTGAATATAGGCTAATGCTAAAAGCCTGAAGCTAAAGCTGCATGTCCCAGGATAAGGAAGACAGGTTTGATTGTTTGTAGATATTTTCAAACAAAAAGTTGTTAGAATGACAAATAACCACTATGTTTGAACAATCATAACACTATACACTGTAGATGACAAGTTTGTCTGGGGTTGCTGGAGTTTAAACTTCTTCATTAGACAATAAAACGCAGGACGGAGATGCTAACATCACCCGAAAACTCTGATAGCGTCCAGGATGAGAGCAGATAAACACATGTGACACATAGCCTATAGCCTACTTTTAATGTTCTGTACATTTGAGTCATTGTCTGTGGTTTGCTTAATCCATTCCTTACACTTTAGCTCTGTTAAAATGCTAAATATTGCTGTTAATGCATCCCTGTTTGGAGTGTGGTGTGGAGGGAACATACAGTAGGCTATGTTCGACTATTCTTCGTGTGAAAGACATGAAACAGTTTGGAGTTTAATATGTGGTTTTCATCCTTTTTAGAAGACTGAATGGAAATTCAGCCTCCGTCAACCCAAAGTTAAAACTCGAGTACTACAATGAACTTTTCGAAACCCACAGGTGACAAAGGATGCAAATGAGAACATTTAGTTTCAGCTCCAGTAATAAGGGCAGACAGCGTTCACCCCTCTGGCCTCACTGGTACCGATCGACAGTCTTAAAGACGGAGGAGGAGGATTTGTGATTCAGAAGAGAACGTTCATCAGTCAACCGACTGCAGCTAACATGCACCACAACTTCAATAATATCTTGTGACTTCAAGGATATGATTAAAAAGAACAAGGACACTATAATAGGGAACCCTTTTTTATATTCTCTTTTCTCTAATTATTCTGCCTCCACATTCAAAGACCACCCCAAGGGCAGTCATTTACCTGCAACCTAAACTTATAAGCCATTACTGCTGCATGATTCACAGGCAAACATAATGAGGTTGGAGCTTCCCTAATGGAATTCAAACACGCTCTTTTTTAGATATTGTTTTCTGTCTAAGGGTTTACCAGCTATAGCACATATTAGCATCAAATGGCACATCTGAAGATAATCTACCCAACACCAATTATCTCTTGTATAAATAAATATATCTACAAGAACTGCAGGTGTGAGCCTAATTTGGTAAGTCTTTAAGATTCATCCTTGTCTCTTGGGAAAAGGGATGAGACTCATTCCCATCGGGATATCTGGGAATTTTGCCCCCCAAATGAGCACTTCGTTGATTTTACATGCTACAGGAATGACTCCTAAAACACGGAAATTAATTAGCATTTTAGCACTCACAGTTCCCTCGTCTGGAAGTCAATGGGTGTTTTTAATGGGTTTTTAGTTTGTTGCCTGAAGGTCTGTGGTTAACACAAGCTGAGTTTCCTCCTACGACATAAAATACATCAATACATAGCTCACTCATGAATTTTGAAGCTTTTGTATGTCTTTAAAAAGGCTTTTACTCGCCTTATGCAACTGTGATGTAGTCCGTTTATAGCCATTAGCTTTTTACTTCTCACAGATTATTTTGCTGAACAGAACGTGTAAATATCATAAACATTTGTTTGCCACAGAGTTTATTTTCTGCAATAATCCAAAACCCAATGGAGAAATCCCATTGGCTTTTTGTCAAGGGAACCCAGGGCGATGCTAACTTCCTGGTTGGCTGACAAAAATACATCATCCCTGCACCACTGTATTTACTATCATGGTGAATACTGCACAGTGTGTCAAAACAGTTGTACAATATCTTCAGTCTGAGAGAAACTGGGGGTGTGAGAGATGTGGGCATCGGGCGATTGAAGGAAGGATGTCATCCCTCTTGTTAGCAAAATGACCAAAATGCACGCTCCCTTGTTAACCTGCCACCACCCTCCTTCTCCATCCCCTTGTAGCAGAGAGAGTGCAGGGCCAGAGGGGTCGTTCAATTGAATGTCTAGTCTGTCTGACACATTGATCCGTTATCTGACTGAGGTTTGTGCAAGTTGGAATCTATGGCCCCGACCACGGCTCAGAAATATCAGTAGCCTAACTGTGCTGTGTATTGATAAATCCATGGTGCTGCCCGTGGTGCTGAAGTAGCAGACGGATTTGTAATTGCGACTTTTCTCAGAGTGGCGGGTGAACGAAACGAACCGGAGTCGCCTCCTGGATGCGGGTGTTGTTTACCAGACTGTTGGTCTAACAAAAGACAAAATTGGGTTGCATTATGGGAAGTGTAGGATCTATTTCTTTTGGGCCTAAAAGTCCAAATATCTCAGCCTTTGTTGCAATGATTTTTTAAAATATGTCTCTCCACTTTATGGGAGTGCGATACTAAATCATCGGAGTACCTCCTTATTGTGTGAATGATATTTGTGATGACCCCTCCACTCCACTAGTTGTTCCAAGGTCCTTTTTGCTGTTTCTTCTTCTTTGTTTTGCAGGGCGGAGTGTCGTCAGGTAAATGAGTCACATCCTGTGCTCGGTGTGGTGGTGGTGGTAATAAAAGCTTCCAACCTTCCCACAGATGGCTCTCTTCCTTGGCTGGCACAGCTGTTTTGGTTAGTTTGCTGTGGACATTTTCACACAGCCACACAAGCCTACATTACTGATTACTGACTTTCCATGTTTGTTTAGTTATTTATTGTTAGTTTGTGAAATAAATATGCTTTTTACTATTTTAAATCTCGTCTGGTCTCTCATTTATGTTGCAGCCTTTGAGCCGGGTTGTAACATAATCCATCAACACTCATTGACTAATTTGTTGTTGGTATTTATTTAAACATTGTCTGCAAGTGGAAGATGAATTTCTGCATATGCTTCATCTCGCTGGTCACTGGTGTGATACATAAAGGGATAATTTACAGCGAGCCGGTCATTGTTGTGAAATAAACCCCGACAGGGAGTTACAGGTCTTGCATTGCACTGAAGGGGTTTATTTCACAACAATGCCCGGCTCGCTGTACATTATCCCGCTTATTACATGGCTACTTACTTAAGAAATAAATCATTTGACACAAAAATGGTCCTCCGGAGTCTGACATCAGAACTGCGCCCGTAGCAACGGTCTGTTATACATAGCAACAGTCTGTTATAAAGAAATAACAGACCGCAGAACGCCACGATTGACCAATCAGAATCAAGTATTCAACAAAGCATGTAATAAAGAAGAATTAAATCACATGATCAGACACTGCACACACTTTTGTGCAGAGAAAAGAATTTCAGTCACACAGTCTTCAAAAAAATCACAATAAATATACAGATATACCCATAAATAATTGGTCAAATACACATGTAATTCAGAGCAAGTAGATCTCATAGAAAGGCAACAATATTATATGTAAGATGAATATTGACATACATATACAATTTTATCCAAAAATACACCATCTATAATCCATGGTAGACCTAAAAAAATAATACAATATAATAATAAATAAATACTTAAAGCTAATATTTAGCTGTGAAGTTACATTAGTTTTATTTTCTATAATTACTACATTGCTTTTTTCTTATGTTTTACTTGTTGGTTGAATGTATAACATGTATATTATTAAAAAACATCTGCCAGTATGTATTTAAATTCCTCCCTACAGCGTGATGGAAGACATTGTCAATCATCATCATTGTTGGTGTATTTCATAATTCCATAGATAAACAGCTGCAAACTGTTTTACATCTTCATCCTGATGAGTTCAATAGTCGGTGAGGGGGAGTCTTCCCTCCAGGTAAATGTGCCTCCTGGGTGTGAGCTGGTATGTTTCTCTCTGACAGGTTGTTTGCTCGGGAAGATGTCAGCAGCATATTCACTTTGAAATAACACTTAAAACATGGGAACAGTATGTTTCTGCAGAAGCCGGTGGAGAAACAAGATGTACTGTGCTCTTACTGTGTGAATATCTGCTACAGCTTCCAGTGCAGTGCCGAGGCTTTACTGCAAACAGAAGTGCTGAGCACAGAGTGTGCAGTATTTGGGTAAGGCTTAATCTACAGAGCGAGCAATGAATCATAAACAAGATGTCTTATTGACTTATCGACCTTTACACACGTCAAAGTGGCTGCCTGTTTTGTATCCATCCCCCCGCGCCATTTCAATTTGAGCCTCAATAATTCTCTGGATTGCAACTCGCACATTTCACGCTTGATTTCATGTTTCTCTCCACATTTATGGAAAAGCAGTTGTGTTTGCTTACGCAATTTGCGTTAATGGCTCTGGAGATTGTTTTTGCCACGCCGTGGACAGCTGTAATGTGTGGGGAAGTTGCTTTATAAAAACAGTTGTTCCCTTTGTCACAGATCATCTAGCTTTGTTTCACCTTGGAGATGTGAGATTTCACATGACCTAAAGCAGCATCACACTGTCCACTCTGCACACGTTACTTACCACAATCCTTTAAAAACAGTGATTAATGAATACACACGCTTTCCCACCACTGCTGCTGTCAGTGCTACTTTCCATGCTAAGCAGAATAATATTGATCCGCAGCATCGTACAATAAATACAGTAGCAGATCACCAATATTACGACCAATCACTGCTGCAGTAAGAGCCCATTCACACGGCTCACTGACAACTACTAGAACAAACAACATAACTCAGTTATTTAGTTTGGAAGAGGATGAGGTGATGACAGAAGTAGAGAAGTATAGAGGGAAATAAAATCCATGCAGAAAAGGTACAAACATATAAACTGCATAATTATTAAACTTGTCAAGAATGACATGCAGTCTCGGAAATCGTGACAAATCAAATGACAAAATATGATTCCAGCTTTTTCCCTGAGCTGCAAACGAACAGCGAGCTGTCACTTTATTCAAAATTTGAACCACTGTTCAAACACAGAAATAATCAAAGCTGGAATATGCAACACTGTAAACATACTGACACTATACTATACTGTATAGAGTATACAACACAATCTTCCTCTTACAAATGAAAAGTTTAATTCATAAGCAATAAAACGTGCCTTTGCTCAATTCAGTTCACTTAGGGGCTTTAGCCGCTATAGCCTTAATTGGTCCGGTATGACTATAGACCGTATATAAAGATGGACGACGTGACAGCTCCCCAAAAGTGAAGCCAAAACATCTTGATTGCCCCCTGGTGGCTGGCTGCAGTATAGGTCATAAGTCCCACCCCCTCCATGTTAGCAGATGGGACATCAAATCAATATTTCCCAAAGATGGTTTCTGTCATTTTCAGTAGTTCCGATCACGCTGATGTATGTTCATGTGTTCAATTTTCTGATAAGTTTGGTTTAATTAGCTATTTGATGCTATAAAAGAGGGTTAAACGTCATGATTGACAGCTGCTCTGAGTGAAGTAATACGAGAGAGAAGCAACTTTAACTTTCCATAACCGTCACGAGTCTGTGTAGTAGAACATGTGCCAATTTGATCATAAATGTAGTTATACAGATATTACAGTTATTATCTATCTAGCCAAACAGCTACTGTGGTGCTAACTAGGTAGCTCATGTTAGCAAGCTATGGCCGTGCTCGGCTCGTGATTGGCTCGGTCCAATCCTGTAATTGCCACATGCTCTTGAAAAGCATAAACAGCTCTCACTGCAAACTGTGTCCAAACTGCAGAAGAGTTTGTCTGTTTAAGCATCACGCAGGCAAACTTTTTTAAATGAACGCTCTCTAACAACTCCAGCTCTGATGTGCCCTTCTCTAAAACAAGTCTGGGGGTGAAGACGGTTGGAGCAGATTGGCCAGATTCACTTTCATAATGACTTACTTGAGTCTGACCTTACATGTCAAAGGTAAGGTGTGAAGTGAAGCTGAGCATGACATTTATGGGTCATATCTGCTGTAAATGATTGGAGTGCCCTTTGTCTACATGGTCGGAGTTAATGGGGATGTCAGGGAGAAGGTGAGGCCACGTCTCACAGAGCAAGAGAGGAAACAGAGATGAACATGATGTGCATATGGGGAGTAAAACAGGACATCTAGAGAGGAACTCACAGCAAACGAGGCTATCGATATTGACAGAGATCAAATGCGTGACATTTCTGTAATGTGATCTCTGCCACCGTGTGTGACAATAGCACAATAAAGGTCAGCGCAGCAGCGTAACCTTTGGACAGTGTCACCTTGCTGCTGAACACACGGGCCCGACACACAGCAGCAGGATGTAAAAGCTGCCCTTTTAGCACTCCATCATGATTGATCGGCTCTGAAGGCTTTACTCTCCTCATTCAGAGAATATTAGGTAAATCACTATCTCTGAAATTACACAGTTAATGCAGAGTCTTTAAAAAGAAACCGCTCATTAGGAGAGATTAACACCCTGTAATGTAGTCACGCTAATGGCTGGTATTCTACCTGAGCTTGAATGATATGCAGCAGGCGTAATTACTGACACCATGAACGTTTTTTTGCTGTGCATGCATGTGGAAACTATTGTTTCACTGCCACTACTTTTAGATTTCACATTTTAATTAAAAACTACTGTGAACGCAGCCCCGGGAGGAAAATCACTCAGAAAGAAAAAAGCAACAAATTGTAAACAAAACATCTAAAAATGTCAGCGATGTGCATTTTCTCTTTCTTTTTCTGTTTCATTCATGCACACAAAGAAAACAAGGTCCGACCAGTGGCTATTAAACAGCCATTAGTTCAGCTGACTCACCTCTTCAAGGAGCAGCATGGCCCAAGGCACAGTGATGCACTGTGGGTCACATTATGGTTCAGCTGCTGCAAAATCTCAAAGGTTAATTCAAAGTCAGCACATTAGTTCTTCAATAAATCATCCTTAACTCCTAATTATTTTCCCGTCCCCAGTTGCACTGTCAACAGTTACAGGTAGCGCCTCTTCCTGTCCTCGAGCCACCTTGGAACAGTAATGAGTTAACAAGCTGGAGTCCAGGTAAAGTCTCTGATTAGCCAAATATGATAAGCTTGTGGATCATGATGAATTTGGCTGTGCTCCATATTGAACAGCAGCCAGCAGCTAAAGAAGTTGAAGGGAAAGTCTGCAGCTCTCTCTGCCTCTGCCGGCTCCCACGTCCACTGAAGGCATTCAAGAAAGAATGAATTTCACTATTGATGTGCATGTGTTCATATTTATGGGCTTTGGTTCAAGGATGAAAGGTGTATCTTGGTCATAACTTTCTGTTTTGCAAGTTTTATGATGGATTGAGATGATTTCCAGTCTGCTCTCCAGTCCTTTAGCACCACACTGTGCCTCAATTTGGCAGCACAGTTGTTAAGAGTTAAATGTGTGTGTGTGCGTGCACTGCAAAGCCATGTGCATGTGTGTGTTAAAGTTAACTGTGTGTGGCATTTTGCTGATTCTCGTGCTTTTTAAGAGGCTGAAGGTTAGGCACATAGTTAGTGATTGAATCGAGACAATTTAAGGCCTTCACAGGTAGAGTGATACAAATGTGGGTGACGTTTTTGTTTAGCTTTTTGTTTTCCGCCTTTTTTGTGCCAATTTTCCACAAAGTGTGGTTGTTGTTGTGTGCACTTCAATAAATATATTCATCCCATCCGCATTTGTTATTTTAATCCTGTCTGACATTTATTAAGTACTTTTTTTATTATTATTAAAGAAGCAGAAAAAAAAACACAAAGCCCCGTCAGATAGCCAAACATTCTCTCTCATAGTCTACCGCAGGAGTTTGTGAAAAATGTTGGAAAACAAAAATCTAAACAATGTCTGAAAAAGGTAAAAAAAAAAAAAAAAAAAAAGACTGGAAAAAATATCCGTAAAAAAAAGTTTGAAAATAAAGTCAGAAAAATGTCTGAAAAAAAAGTTTGAAAAATAGTCTGAAAAATGTCTGAAAAAAAAGTCTGAAAAAAAGTCTGAAAAATGTCTGAAAAATAAGTTTGAAAAAAAAAGTCAGAAAAATGTCTGAAAATGTTGGAAAACAAAATCTAAACAATGTCTGAAAAAGGTAAAAAAAAATTAAAAAAAAAAAGACTGGAAAAAATATCCGTTAAAAAAAAG
>CAKAOI010046342.1:0-40351 GCA_916701655.1 Sebastiscus albofasciatus
GACAGGCCACGTAGTTCAGCGTAAGATCTGGGTATGCAAGCTGTGAAATAAAGTGTTCCCCCCTTCATCCTTTTTCACTGTAATTGCAGTGCAGTTGTAGGGCTATTTTCTCACTTTCGATGGGGAAACACAAAGCACATCTTGGGTAAGCGGACTGCAATATGTAGCTCCGTTTCAATACGCACGCCGTCGGCTTCTGGGTAACAGAGGTAGATGTGGTTTCCTTGTGAATGTCTTTCCCTTCTTGAAAAATGCTGAAATTCAACATCCAGAGACAAGCTGCTCTGATTTTCAAAGTCTCCACCGGAGAAGCAGCGGCGCCCGCTGATGGTTGTAAAGAGAAGTGAAAAAGCTTACAGCACCTGGTATTCCCAGGCGGTCTCCCATCCAAGTACTGACCAGGCCCGACCCTGCTTAGCTTCCGAGATCAGACGAGATCGGGCGTGTTCAGGGTGGTATGGCCGTAAGCGACAGCACTGGTGACAAAACGGCCCTTTATAGATGTCGATCACTCCTTCCCCCCTTCATCCTTTTTCACTGTAACAATACATTAGAGAGGAAGGGTGATCCCAGATGAGTCATTGAAATTGGACGTGCATGAAGCATTGGGCCATGTAGGCACCATACCCACACGGAAGGAGCTGGAGATTCAGCAGCTCTGGATTCCGGGGAGCTGCATTCGCCAGATCCTTAAAGACTGCGAGGTATGTGGACAATACAACGCAGGTCGGAGAGGACAGAGGGTGGAAGGGCTTAGTATAATTATATTTAATAATTTAAGTGGTATATGTGCACACAAAACAAACTAAGGTCAAAACAGCGCTAAATTTGGCTGAATTATAAAAGGCAGAAGTGGTAAAACCAAGAGCCCTTTGTTAGTCGAAAGAGCCGGTTATTCTTGTAGAGCTTAGCCAAATGATCTGGCTCTCTGAAAAGAGCCGGAATTCTCATCACTATCTCCTACTACATGTTCCGGTACAGTAGGCGGCGGTATAAGACCAGAAGAAGAAGAAGACGCGTCATCAACACTGGACCAACACTTGCGCAACCCGAAACGGAAGAAAACAAACCCAACGTGAAGTAGGAGCACATTACAGCCATGACTGATCTGGGAAACTGGTTTATAAAACTTGTTTCATGATACTCTATGGCACAGAGGGACTGTAGCTGTCGGTTCGCGGACCAGACACGGAACAGCTAACTAGTGACAACAACTACACACAAACTGCGAACTTAACTTAGCAACCAGAAGAAGAAGAAGCGACCAGCAGTAACTTAGCTAGCTGAGAGCAAGTTGGCGCGTTTTGGATGAAGAGCATTAACTAACAGATACTGAGTGACGAGATGGCCTGCAGCACAGCCGACCTGCCCAGCAGTGTGGCACACAACTCTCCAGGTAGTTTAACTAACAATGTTGTGTTGAATTACAGCTGAGGAGGAAAACATGTTATTGTGCTACGTCGTAGCTAGAAGCTAAGTTAGCTTACCGGAAGTTACTACTTGGCAGCACTGCTGCTAACGTGTTTAAAAACATCTACCAGTTAGCTAACAATGGGGAGTTTACACTGATCAGATAACATCAATCTAATACAGTGACATTTTTACGTGTATAATAGTATTTTAGGAGCGTTTGTTAGCACTGCAGCGACAAGGAACATGTATAAATACAAGCACTAGTACTGGTAATAGTAATACTCTGTGGTGGGAAGTAGTTCAAGTGCTGTAGCTTAGGTAGGCTAAAGTGCAATTTAAAGTAATTTCTTGAGTATTTACAGTTTATACTACTTTATAT
The DNA here is from genome assembly GCA_916701655.1 of Sebastiscus albofasciatus. Lineage (NCBI taxonomy): Eukaryota > Metazoa > Chordata > Actinopteri > Perciformes > Sebastidae > Sebastiscus > Sebastiscus albofasciatus. Next base: position 1,793 of record CAKAOI010046342.1, read on the forward strand.
TTCATTACTTTTTAGCCCACTATATTGATCTATAATTACTTTTGACTTTGCAGATTATAATTTTACATTAAAAAAACATGTAGTTATTAAAGTTCAACCAGCTACAACATAGAAATGCTGCTCACTTGTTACTACTTGCATCAGTATTAATCTAATAACTTTATATTTAACTCAACTCAATTCTAAATAATGAGTGCTTTTACTTTTGTTACATAAAAGTGTATTTTACTTATAATACTTGAGTACTTCTTCCACTACTGGTAATAAACAGTCCTAATGCTCAAATTAATTGTTTAAAAAAGCAGAGGAAGTTTTGGAGTTATTGGAGCAGCCCCCTCATAGACTGCTATTTGGCTAATGTTAAGAAACTTGTTAGTAGATCAACTTCGCTCTTTATTGTGTGACACAACTGGTTTGACTCCAGCCAGGAACCTTTATAGCTTTTCACCCAAATTTCTTAAACTCATCAATCTATACAGTCAAGGCAAATGCCATAAAAAGTAATCACAATTATAAACAATAATCTTTAACATTCACAAATATGCTTTGGCCTTTAAAGAGGTCCAGTTTTTAAGCAATGACTGCATTCATCTGTGGATGGACAATAACGCTGGGGAAACAATTTTACATATTTTTACATTAAATAAAACTTTGATTAGTCAAAAACATTCTGATGACTTAGTTGTGGACATGCCTAGTTTTCATTCTTTCATTATCTGTTTCAAGTGTAGTTAAAGGAACAATATGTAGGACTGACAGCTGTCGTTTAAAATGGGTAACAGCAGGTCAAATTCAAAACATTGGAGCCGTGGCCCATCCGCTTACCTTCTAGACACGACCGCGTTGGCCTCTGGCCAGCAGTAGTTGGAATCACTTCACCGGCTCTGTGTCTCAAATACTCGCTGCCTTGATAACCAGCTGCGCACGGACCACAGAGAGATGTGCCGAGGCTTTTCATGTTGGGTAGAATCTAACGTGTTATCTCTGTTGATCCAGTTGGTTAGCTTGCTTCCATGGCTGCAGAAGGCTGAGTGCCGATTTATTTCATATGTGGCAGCGGGGTGTTGAAAGTAAACCATATCTACCTCTATTATCTAGAAGGCAGTGGACGGGATCACACCGGCCAAAACAAAAACAGACGTTCCGGACTGGAATGGAAATTTCAAAGAAACATATTGGTTGTAGTATTGTTGTCAGAGAGAGTATTTTAATTTAGCATGTTTCCTTAATCTCTGATGACATGTAATGGTCATTTTATGATTTATTACAGTAAATATATGACATATTGGTCCTTTTAACTATGAGTTTGTATAACATTTCTGAGTTAACTGTTGAGTCAGCTCCAAGCACTGGAAAATACTTAAAAGGAAAGTAAAATCAGGATGTGCAGAGTAGAAAAGGGGTAGTTTATTGGCTCCAAATGTATTGTCAAACTTTTATGATCATCTCAGCAGACCAAACTTGAGATGTAATTACTGGTATTTATCCCGTCCTGTCTCTGATCAGGGAACAGCTCCTGCTCTGATGATGACGACGACGTACCTCTCTCGAAGCTCCGGACGAAGCCACGCAGTGAGGAAAAAAAGTCGCGTGGGAACACACACGGATCCAACACTAATTCAGAAAAAGACAAAAGTGGTGAGGACAACAAATTCAACAGACTGTCAACGATACTGCCAGTCAACTTGACATTTTTGTGACATTTAAAAGCAAAGGGTACTAAATTTTGTATATCTTCTCCTGGTGTAGCTTCGGATGACTCTTCAGATGACAAGCCTTTGATAAAAAAGAAAACAATCCCTGCAACAGCTAAGAAACCAGAGAAAAAACACAACAAGACAACAAGATCTAATGGCACAAATAACAAGAAAGCAGGTGGTTACATTACCATATGTCATCAGCCATATTTCTGCTGTATTTTCTGAGCGTTGTCTGTAATGGTTGGCTTTAAATCTTTTGATATGTGTAACTTTTTCAGATATGAATTCAGATGACAGCTCTGACAATGAGCCTCTCATAAAAGTTCCCTCCAAAGCTGCAAAGAAGCCTCTCTCAGTGTCTCCAAAAAAATCTGTTGATTCAAAGAAGAAAGGTAAGATAATCTTATCTCCATGGATACGCAGCATCAACAGGAAGTTGCTGTCCTCCATAGCCGATACTTGTTCTTGACTTCCCTCTCTTCCACAGAATCACTAGAAGACGGTGATAGCTCGGATGATGTGCCTTTGAGTGAACTTGGCAAGAAACTTTACCCCAAACGTCAGAGAAAGGCCCCAGTATTGAAATCCAAAAGGAATGCAGCGAAAGAAAGGGGTTGGTGTTAAAATGTGGAAATCAAAACTCATCTAAAATACTTTTGTCATAGCACTTGTTCCCAAAATAAATGTTTTCTTGTTTGTTCTAGTTAAATATGCAGAGTCTTCCAGTCCCAGCTCAGATGATGAACCACTGGCAACGATGAAGAGGAAGTTGACAAAGGCTCCTATAGAGCAAAAGACTTCCGCAAACAGCAAGAAAACAAAACCAAAACCTAAAGACGAATCACTAAAAGGTAGGCAGCGCTTTGATGCGGAACTATTGTTTTGATGGAACTAATGTTTTGATGTCAGAATCTTTTTTTTAACGGCTGTACAGTAAACAAAACATGCTTCATTCAGACAGAAAATGGACAGATATTTGACAGGGACGAAAAGAAAAACAGGCGGTGCTTCTGAGACCAATAAGACAACATGCTCATCTGATGGTAATCAACCAAAAAACTAATCGAGAAGAAAATATGACGAAGCCCATCTTGCTGTTGGGTTCACAGTGAATGTGGTAGGAGCTGAGGAGAGATCAGTGCGTATTTTATGTCTGAAAACTCTGGCAACTGACAGTATGAGACCCAACAAATTAAGAAGACACTTAGAAACATTCCATCTCAGTCACGTCAATAAGCCACTTGAGTTCTTCAGCAGGAACAAAGCTTTGTTGCTGCATCAGTGAACAACAAAGCACAAATGGCATCAGACGTGTTATCTTTGTAGCAAAGTCATTGCAAATGTTACGGTTATTTCATTTTTCTTTATTTTTGAAAAAGCACACAGACTGAAGGAGCAATCTAGTGACAAATGTCACAAAAAGAGGTTTGATAAAGTTAGTGATGGAAGAATGGGGAAAGGAATTTTCATGATCTTGTTGTTATTATTTCAATACACAAGTTAAACTTGGCCCATTTCGTCATCATTTTGTTGGAAAAAAATGTTCTTCCTCCAAAGGGGGGAATGACAGAAAAAGTTTGAGAACGGCTGTATTAGACAGACCAGAAATAATTAATTTAATTTCAGTACTAACCTCTTGGATTTTCAAAAACCCTTCATCCTCAGACAGCAGCTCAGATGATGACGTGCCCTTGGCGAACCTAGAGAAGAAGAAACCAGTGAAGAAAAACACAAAGACAACTGCATCGCCAGGCAGAGCTTCAAGAAAAAGACGAGGTACTGTAGTAGTAATCAGAACATGAACAAAACATAATTTTGAAGAAAACATTTTTAATTCTTTGCTGCTGTGACTGTTGTTTGGCAGGAGACTCCGATGAAAGTTCAGATGACGAACCGTTGATTAATCTTGTGAAAAAGAACCGCACAGACAAACGAACAAAAAACAAACCGAAGGCTTCGCCTCCAAAGAAGAAGAGGAACACGACTCCAAAAAAGCCAAGAAAGATGCCTGTGCCAGGTAAAGACTCCGGCCCAGCCGGTCTTAGCTAGTAGAGGTGACAGAAATTAAAATGCATATCACAACACCAACAGTGGAAGACCAGAGGCCTGTATTACGAAGTGAGTTGAACATTCTCGGGGTATCTTCTCGTTATCTGGCTTAAAAAAAACCTAACAACCGCGATCCCGCTAAGCGGTCCTAGGAAGATGGTTATCACCTCAGTAGGTCAACCCAGGGTTTCTCAATCTGGCCGTGAGCGTGTTTACATAAAAGGGGCGGTGTTTGCAGCATATGACCAGTCACAAACATGGACGAGTCTACTGTCAGCAGAGCGGCATATTTTACAAACCAAGAGCCAATTCTAATATTAGATAAATACAAAAAAGTTAAACGCTTAATCCAGACTAAAATTAACACAGTTGAAGCTGCCAAATGCAGGAAGGACAGCTGGCATAAGAAAAAAAAATGCCGATGTGTGAATGCGTAAATTAACAGACTACTAAATATCACTGCCCCATCTAGAGCATGGGAAGATCTGACTATAATTGCATTGTATATTCCATTAAATTAATAGGATGCTTAGATGTATTCTCATGGCGTGTATGACAATATTTTAGCCTTAGCTGCAACCCAGATGCTGTGAAGACTTGATATAATTTATATGAAAGTAAGCCTGCTTACCGCTTTGAATGATGTTTTTTATATTTAGTTTTTATTTACTCCCAAGTCTGTTTCACATCGTTAGGGTTGCAGCAACGAATAAAGCTAAAATATCGTCATATACGCTATAAGAATACTTCTAAAAAACACATTAATTCAACGGAATACACACATGTAATTATAGTCAGATCTATCATGCTCTAACAGTGAAAATAGAATAGTAGATGTCATGATTCCCATTGAATATGAGGTGGCATGTATGACAACCTTCTTTCAGCTGCGGTGTGAAACAGATTTGGGAGCAGATAAAAAATATATATAAAAATATAATTCAAAGCGGTAAGCAGGCTTACTTTCATATCTAATAATCTCATACAGCATTAAACTGTGTTGCTTTTAGCCTGAATTATGACTTTAACTTCTCCATATTTGCGTAATATTATCCTATGATCTGTGCACCGAGCTCTGATTGGTCAGTAGGCATGGCCTTTATCTGGAACATATCCTGCTCCGGAGCAGGTTGTGTTCAGCGTAAGTTACCATGGTGATCTACCCCTGTAAGAAGTGAACCACCGAGGTAGGACTGAAAACCCAGGGTTAAGCCTGAAGATACCTCGCTAACCCCAAATCCTACTTCGAGGTACAGGCCTCAGATAATGTGGTTCTTTAGCAAAACCCCTTCACTGGACAAACATATTCAGGAAAATGTAGTATTGTGAAGCTTTTTTCTATTTTCTATCATGCATTTATGTTTCTTTAATACATTTTCAGAGTCGCCAAGCAACAGTTCAGAAGACGAACCCTTAATTAAAGCAGCTAAACACCCACAAGTGACCAAAATCCTGAACATAATACTAGAGAGGTGTGATGGTGAAGAAGCTGGGGACACAGGAAGCCTGAACAAAACTAGAACAGGTACTCATTACATAACCAAGTCATCATTGATGCTCTAATAGAATCTTAAAATAAAGAGTAACATTATTCTCCAATACAGAGACGCAGATCGATGAAAAGACCTCGAGGGATGAATCGGAGGCCTCTGAGGAATCATCAGAATAGGAATAAGCAGCAGCAGCATTTTATTGTTACCTTTCACCTGGACGAGGAAGTTCAAACCACCTAGTGGCTACAAGTTTGAAGGACTTCCTACAGTGTAAATCCCTTGGAGAGGCACCTCCTAAAAATCCCAGTTAGTGTTCATGTAAAGTTCAACAGTGTGTTTTATATACAGTACATACATGTTAATTTAAGGTGTTGATATTTTTACTCCTGTTTTTAAGTTTGGGACCAGATTTTGTAGTTTCCTGAAAGATTTTATGCACAGTCTTTGATGTTATTTCACTATTTGTGCCTATTGTTTGCACTGGCTGTCTCCTCTGTTTTTTTTGGGTTTTTTTTAAAAAAGAGTCATACAATCAATTGATGTAGGTTTTATTTCTGCTTTCATATTAACTGTACACTCCGCATGCGGCAGTGAAAACCTGTTGTGTTGGATTAAACTGCCTTCACTATGATGAGTCTGTCTCGATTTCAGCCGACTTGCCACAAACCCACAGTTCTTTATTCCCATCTGACATTTTCTTGTATGTCAAGTCAAATTTCTTTATGCTTCCCAAAAGATACACAATCCAGCTATTTGAGTCAGTATCGGACCGATATCCGATCCGGTATCGATGCATCTCTAGTTTCAGGTAAATCAGTTATCTTAAAAAAATCTCCAAAAGTTGGTGACTGACGTCTTCACATTGCTTGTTTTCCTTCAAACCCAATGATAGTCAAATTACAGTTATTTTAGGAGGGGAGGGGTGCGCGGCGTGCTGATAGTCTACAGGTACAGAGTAGGAGGGAAAGGAGGAGAAAAAGAGAGAAGTGTGGTGCGCGAATAGCAGACAAGATGAGTGATAGAGGAAACAGCATGTATAATTATGGTATTCTGGAAATTATAAGGTTTAGTATAATTATATTGAATAATTTAAGTAATATATGTGAACACATACTAATCATAGGTCAAGACAGCACTCAATTTGGCTGAATTCTAAAAGGCAGAAGTGGTAAAACGAAGAGCCGTTTGGGAGCCGAAAGACTCTTCTTGGTGAGCTGAGCCAAATGATCTGGCTCACTGAAAAGAGCCGGAATTCCCATCACTAGTTTCTGTAGCCATCCGCATCCGCTACTTCCGTTCGGTCCCAGCCCTCCATGTCCCAGCAGCGGTGCTAACTTCAGTCCTCTACACAGTAAACATCGCAAACACTGAAGCTGTGACACTTCTGCTTTACAACTTCATACAATAAAAGTTATTATAGAGGAGAGACTCGTGTAACTCGGTTTGTCACCTGCCTGGTTTACTTCAGAGCAAAGTATTGATTAGAGGGCTCTTGGGTTAGCTAGCTAGCTGCTCGTTAGCTCGTTAGCTAGCATGCTGCTGTCTCAACACATCAGACAACTCCTCTCGGACTAATCTCATCTCGTCATGACAGAATTAAGATGTCGAAGAACAGACACTCTGGAGGGTGATGAAGGAGAGGACGAGCGTCACCATGAGCCAGAGGTGCAGACTACATGTAAGTTGAGCTAACTAACTTAGCAGTCTGCTAACTGAATACCAGTTAGCTTCCTGTGCTAAAAACATCCGGTAACTTCAGTTAACTTTCCCACAGAAACATGTCTGACCTGTTATACATTGTCACAGAGCTTGTAGTTATTGAACTATCTGTCTGTGGTTCCACCTGACCAGCTACCAGAGAGCCGGTGAACACAGAGGAGGAGGGGACTGAGTCCATCGGTGAGGATGGAGAGGACCAGCAGCAGGAAGTTAAAGAAGAGGATGGAGAGGACAAGCAGCAGGAAGATGAGGGTGGAGTTAAAGAAGAGGATGGAGATGACCAGCAGCAGGAAGATGAGGGGGAAGTTAAAGAAGAGGATGGAGAGGACAAGCAGCAGGAGGATGAGGGGGAAGTTAAAGTAGAGGATGCTCAACAGACACAGGAAGAATCAAACAGACCCGAGTCTTCTGTCAAAAGATCCAAGTGCTCTTCTGCATGTAAGTTTATGTCCTCCACACTCTGTACACTTTCAGCACTGCCCAGTGTCAACTTCACTTTATAAAGCAGTATCAGTGTCAGTCCCACTCCCAACTGATGATCTTTTTGTAGGGCTGTCACTTATATCCAAAATCGTATTGTATCCAATATTATATCCACGTTATAACTGTCACATGTGTCATGTCAGAAGATCTGACTGTATGTCAAGAAGACTGTTACTGATGATACTATTTCTGTATCCTGAGTTCAACACAAACATGGAGGAAAGTTCTGATGGACAAGAGATGATACAGTAATAACAGCAGAATACTTTCACTCACCTTCATTGGAACACGTTAAAAATTATGAATTCTGTTATAGCTTTTTGTGATGTGTTTCAAGACTAATTTCCTTATTGTTTTACTCCTGTAGTACCTGGTTTAACATAGACAATGTTACAACAGATTAATGGGACCGTTTTACAGTTTAGGTTAACCCTCTGATACCCACAATATACATGTTTTAGCCTTTCTTAGGGGGGTACAGGTGGGGGGTGTTTAGGGGGAGATAGCAGGTCAAAAGTAGATGTCACATAGAAATGGTGTACATCATCTGAAAGCTAGGAACCCGAAGATTAATTTGAGATGCAGCTCAGCACTGTGTGTCAAGTTGTTCTAGTCATAAATAAACAATCATTAATTAATTAATTGATTAAATTGTGAAAGTATATAAAGGCTTAGAACAATATGATAGAAGTATATGATGGCCATTCCCATGCTCATTTATGTCTCACAAGTTGTTGGGACAATTTTGGGGTTGATACCATTTGTTACACAGATTTGGTGCTAAATTTAACCATTTTTTTACCACTCATGAATTGATAAAAATGATCAATAATCCCTCCAAAATACCAAAATAATACACCAAGACCTTGAGGAACACCATAGAAAAGCCATTCTGTGATTTGGTCTCAAAAACTTTGGCGATTGGGTGGCGACCACTTGTGTTGTGTAAACTGCTCAGAAACCCCCTTATTGTCAATCCACCGAGGAAAGCCATTCATCTTCCGAATGCTCTAGGTCTCTAGTTTCTGGCTGTAAAGCTTCATGAGGCTGTGATTATCCTAGAGGTCACCATAGAGCCCAGCACTGTATGAGCAGTTTAAACCACTAATACAGAATCCTTCTTAAAAAAGAAGACTAGTTTCTCCAGTGTCTCGATAAACCCGTGACGATGGTGTGGCAGGATAGCTACAGTGTAAAACTGTCTGAGGGTTGCTTTTTTCCTTTATAAACAGACAAAATGTGTCTAACACACTTGTCATTATAACTTACTAAAGTATTGTTGTGATATGTAATGTTCACTGTTATATTTCTGCCCCTCAGCGGGTTTTTTGCAGCGCCTGGTGAGGGTGTTCTTCGGATGTCTGGCAGCAGTTGCCTGTGGCGTGCTTTATGCCGCGTATCTGTCTGCGTATCATGACAGGAAGTTCTGGTTTTCAATTAGACAGGTGGGTGACTCACGAGTCTGCTTCCCTTAAATTTCCACTTCTCTGCCATAAACATATCAATTCTAAAATTCACTTTATTGCATCTCAGGAGCTAGAGCGGGAAATCACCTTCCAAGGAGGCAGCGGGCTGTATTATTACTACTACAAGCACATGCTGACGGCACCGTCCTTTGAAAGAGGTATATGTGTCCTTTCTGCTTCTCTTTAAAGAAATAAAATATTGAACTAAATACCAAAACAGACACTAACTTGAATGAAATGGCTACGGATGTCGCTCTCTCCTTGTCAGTCAACTCTGTGCTCATGTGGTTTATGTTTTCCAGGGTTTTATGAGCTGACGCTGGATAACAGGACTGTTTCAGGTCAGACCATCAACGCAGTGGAGCGTCTGTCTCTGTATCCAGAGCTCATCACAAGCTTAATGTACAGACTCACCGGCAGCCAGGTGGGCTTGTTTTTGCTGTTTGATCAGCTTATGATTGAACTTAAAGTGTAATTAACTCATTGTCTGTTTTGACCATGCGCTACGATACATTTGTGTCATATTTATTTCTTAGATGATACTATGAGATGGAAGGCGCACATATATTTTCCAAAGAACAAAAGCTGTGAAAAAACCTTGGAACTACTGTTCAAGGAACTGAAAGGTTCCTTCAGCCCACTGTTGTCTGCGTTTCCACCGCGGTCTAAAGACCTGCGAAGGTTAGGGCAATTAGTCCGGTGACGTACAAAAAAGCAACATGACGTGAGGCGAGGGCTGCCGCTGGTCACAGCAGTAAACACACTCTGTAACCTGCAGTTCAGTGTGTCCGCCTGTTTTACTCCAAAAAACATTAAAAAAAACCCATTAGGTTTTGTCTCAATGCGACAATATTTACTGCTTCATATATTTACTGATGCACATAGGATGTAATGAATGAAATGCAGCAGAGGAAAATGAAACTAAGAGTGTCTGTCTCCACAGTAAATCATCTGTTGAGTGTTTGAGGGTTATTTATTTGCGCTTTAGAACAATCACAAAATAACTTTTTTTTCTCTCAATCACTGCACCAGTCTCCCTCTTTTAACGTTACCGCTTGCGATCTCTCTCTCTCTTTTTCTCTCTTGTTTTTTTTTTTTTTTAAATGAGTCGGGAAGCCAACAACAGAGGCTAAATTTACTTTTAATGTTATCAAACAAAGAGAAACGCTCTCCCCTCGTACTAAAATGGTCTTAAATCAATGATAGAGTGCTTCCTTGTTTTATGAATGAAGCAGCACACGAGTTGAAGCCGTTGAAGCAGCAGTGCTGTGTGTGTGTTTTACCAATCAGCAACAGTCATCCCTGCAAACTCCACCCCGAAAGTTCCGGTACTTTTCGAAAGTACTTCCTCTCCTGGAAGGCCCTGGAATATGTTCCCGGAACTTAATTTACACCCGGGTCGAAAACACAATGAGTTCCTCAAAAGGTTCTTAGTTCTGAGGGAAAGTTCCTGCAGTGGAAACAGGGCTTTTGGCGCTGATCCAACACAATGCCCTGTTTTAAAGCAAACAAACACTGGCAGACAGATTAGAAATAGTAACATAGTTCCTCTCATACGTCTGAAGGCCTTTCAGCTTGAGATTTGTTGCGTAGCAAAACGGTAAATGTTAGTTGAACTTCAGATGGTTTGCATAGGTTTGTACTCTGACAAGCCAGTTACATTTGCATTTTATTTTTTTAAGTTTGCATATGTATCTTGTCAGATTGAATGGTTTAGCATGTGACATGCTGGTGTCTTGCTGGTTTGTATTTGTTCTTAGTCTACTCAGTGACAACATACATGTAAATGGAGCTGCATGGCATGACAAGTAGCAGAGGGCTTGTCAGCTAATAACGCGATAAATCATTCAAAGCATCAAGCCAGAAAAAATTGGAGAGAAGTCAAACTTTTGTATTGTATTTCCTGGCTATGGATTACAATAGCAGGATGTCTTGATGCTAGTGGGCCCAGCACCAAACAACAACATCGACATTTCACTTATTTTGCTATACAGTATACGTAGTAAGTCTTATTTAAGTTATCAATTAGTACACTGCCTCATTTTAACACTTTCTTATTTGACATTGGATTTCTGGCATTGACATAGTTGGTATACAGCCATTTAAAGCAAACATTATACAGAGTTGTTTATGTTCCTCCTCATATCATTTTGGCCTCGCCTGTGATGAAACCTTTATGTTTCTCTCTCTACCTTCAGGATTTTGTGGAGCCGATCTACTTCTACGTTGGAGCGGTTTTCGGGCTCCAGGCGGTCTATGTCACCGCCCTGTTTGTGTGTAGCTGGGTGATGAGCGGCACCTGGGTGGCCGGCATGTTGGCTGTGGCCTGGTATGTGATCAACAGGTGAGAGGAACTCTGCCACCCGGTTTGTCTGCATGCCTCATCACGATTTTTCCTCCTGTCAGCACGGTAAAGTTCCCATCCTCTTGTGAACTTTATCATGCATCCTTTCTTTCCACTTTTCTCCCTGTTGCTTATACATTCTGAGAACAAAACAGTCTTGAAAATGGGACATGTAGGCTGCTGTTAAAAGTCCAGTGTGTAGGATTTGGCTGCATCTAGTGGTGTGGTTGCAGATTGCAACCAACTGAACTACCAACTACCCTTCCTCTCACTCCTCCCTTGCCAAGACTGCGGTAACCGTGATATTGCCGTTCACCTCGCTCAGAGGTCATCCTTACCATAATACCAATACTTTCAGACGGCAGCTAGCTGTACCACGATTTAGCACTCTGCGGCTCACGTTACCGCAGTCTCACAAGCGTGTCAGAGAACTATGCAGGCCTCCAGGTAATGTAAAAACACGAAAGGTTCTCTCTAGAGCCAGGGTTTGGTTTGTCCGTTCTGAGCTACTGTAGAAACATGGCGGACTCCGTGAAGAGGACCCGCTCCTTATGTAGATATGAAGGACTCATTCTAAGCTAACGAAAACACCACGATTCTGAGTTTCAGGTGATTACACACTCCTGAAAACATAGTTATGAATCTTATATTCCATTTCTGCTAATTGATCCCCTAAAATGTTACACACTGTTCCTTTAAGACAAATACAAATCTCAGTGATGAAGCATAATAATACCCTCCTGTTTCAGATCCCAGTCTCACTCGTTTTCCTTTGTCCCCTCTACAACTCGTCTGTGGGTCATTTCTTCCTCAGACCAGATACAAGCAGAGTGGACTATGCCATTCCTCTGCGGGACAACTGGGCTCTGCCTTACTTCTCCTGCCAGGTTGCAGCTCTGACTGGATTCCTGAGTAATAATATCTGCTCTGCCACTGAGGTGAGCCTCTCATGAAACCAGTTTGGTAAATAATCCTCTACCATATCAAAGTTAGGTGGAACTCTGCATTTACATCACAAACTGTCTTTCTGTGTAGATGTTTTGCTATCTCACCATGAGTGCCACCACCTTCACCTTCCTCCTGGTCTGGGAACACAGCCACTACGTGCTCTTCATCCAAGGCCTCTGTCTTTTCTTACTCGACTCTTTTGACGTGGTGCCACCACGCAAGGTAAGGAAGTGACTGCACCTGATCAAGAAATAGTCCCGCACATAAAACCACAATTTGTTACTTTTACATTGCGTTTTTTGTGTGAATAAACAAACAAGATTTAACGTGTTAATTACTGAGCTTTAGAGGTGCTCATAGGCAGATTTAGTTACCTTCAGACAGCCAGGCTAACAGTTTCCTGCTGTTTTTTAGGGGTAGGGGGAAAAAAATCAATTCACCTATGTGTTTTTTTTTTTTCGTGATTTTGAGATTGATATTTTAATGCCAGAATCAATGTAATGGCTTCATTTGAGTCTATATGGAGGTAGAAGGAAGTTACCACTGTTATTGTTCTTGTCTGAGTAACGTGGCGTCATATCCGTTCCGTATCCGTCACCAAAACAAGCCGCAGCGAATCGAAACAAAGCAAAAAACGACTGAGTGTCTCTCTGTGTCTCTCTTTCTCTCCATCATCCCTCCACCTGGAAACGTTAAGATGGCTGACATTCACAAGGTGTACCTCAGCTCTTTGTTCCTGGCCTACATGTTCCAGTTTCAGAACCCGACCCTGCTCAGCTCGCCTCTGCTCAGCCTCCTGATTGGCTCAGTGCTCGCGAGGTACTTCCAGGTAGAGTTAGCTGCTCCCTCAAGTCAGAGCTCAGTCAAATTACATATTGCAGGCGTTTGTTTTAACTTGCATTGAATCCCAGATGGATGAGCTTTGGTGCTGACACCGTGATTTAAATCATTGGTTAACAGATAATAACCAGTGGGTTTTAATCATTTAACTCATTTATCAAATAAATAAATAAAAATCATTCCCTGGTTGCACCTTCGCAAATGTGAGGATTTTCTATTTTTTCTGTATTTTATCATTAAAAATTCAATTGATGACTTTCAGCGTTTGAACGTAGAGCAACACTATCTCAATGCTGTTTTTCTGTATTTCTATTGCAGCAAAAGATGAAGATGGGGCCTCTTGTGGCCAGAGTAATGAAGCTCTTCCTACACTTCCACCTAGTCTTTACCACGGGGATCACCTTCAGTTATTTGGTCAAGGTAAAAACCCACCACAGGATCATGGGCTGGCTGTCTCCATTGATCCATTTCAAGTCAAGAGCATTTGTTTGTAGTTATTAGTCATGTATTGTATTATAACTAGGGCTGTCAAAGTTAACGTGATAATAACGCAAATTCGTTTTAACGCCACTAATTTCTTTAACGCATTAACGCAACGTTTTAGGTTGTAGCGTGTTCAGTTTTAAAGCTAGAGTGAAGATACTGGTATCCTATGAAACTAGAAAACTTAAGGAATACATTGGTACCAACCATGTCATACTAGCTTGTCGCACAGGAGGCTAAATAACACTCCAAACTTACGCTAAATTTTAGAGGAAAAACTGGGATCCCTTGACCTCTGACCTCCAGATATGTGAATGTAAATGGGTTCTCTGGGTACCCACGAGTCTCCCCTTTACAGACATGCCCACTTTATGATAATCACATGCAGTTTGGGCAAGTCATAGTCAAGTCAGCACACTGACACACTGACAGCTGTTGTTGCCTGTTGGGCTGCAGTTTGCCATGTTATGATTGGAGCATATTGTTTTTTTTGATTTCCAATAATAAATATATACATATTTTTGCGTAAAGCAGCATATTTTCCCACTCCCATGTTGATAAAAGTATTAAATACTTGACAAATCTCTTTTTAAGGTACATTATGAACAGATACAAAATTTGCGATTAATAGCGATTAAATATTTTAATCGTTTGACAGCCCTGATTATAACTGTTGGTTAATCATCACTGTTTTTCATTCACAGAAACTTATACCTGTAAGTGAGAGTGACTTCATTTTGAAATTCCTTGAAGTAAAATTTGGGCTCAACACAACAACGTGAGTCACAGCTGTTGCATTAAAAGTTAGCTGTTCCAATGCAGGCTAATACACAATGTGTATTATCTTGTGTGGTTTTGAACAGTATCCATACGTGTTAGTCAGTGTGTGTGCTGTTTTTTGTCTGTATAATCTAATCCACTGTAATCTAATTTCAATGTTTTCTTTTCTTCTATGTCAGTGATTTTATCACCAACTTCCTCCTGTGCCAAAAGAGTTTCCAGACACCCGGTCAGGACTTATTTCTACGGCTGACGCAGGCCTCAGTCCTTCCCTTCTACTTCCTGGTACTCACTGTCTGCCTGCTGTCCACCCTGCAGACCATTTACAGAAGACTCAGGTTAGAGACTTGTGCCCAACACAATGCATGCCATTACTCCTGGGTATCTTTCTAAGGTTATATTTGACAGAGCTCGTCACTTGTGACCAGCTACAGTTTGAAGTTTCTGCTGTTTGACTCTCTCGTCTGCGTGTATCATGGTTCCACTTTGACTTTCATACAGTGGCCAGCCAATGAAAACCAACCTCAGGCTTGAAGATGGACGAATAGGAGAGCAGCCAGAGGTCATCTATCATGTTTTTCACACGTTGCTTTTTGGAGGCCTGGCTCTGCTGTTTGACGGGTGCGTTCATCAGAGTGAAAGTGTTTTGGAATTTGAAGTGAAGCATTGCTGAATTGTTCCGTTATGGCACAACCAGACATCGACTGTGTTCTTTTCTCATGCAGGATGAAATATTTATGGACCCCGTACGTCTGCATGTTCACAGCGTTCGGTGTGTGTTCTCCAGACCTCTGGATGACTGTGTTTAAGTGGCTCAAACTGAAGTCCATCCACCCTGTAGTACTGGTGAGTGGCTTCTGATATTCACTTTTAACAGCAAACATTGTGCTCTTTAAATTATAAAAAAGTGCATGACATTGGACAAACATTTTGTCCCATTAAATTCACCCAAAAGGGTGTTTTTAAATTGTATTAATATCTAACTTGCCAAATGTTTTGTCACCTATGAAGTACTATTATAACATACAGTTGCAAAAGAACCTAATCCCCATCATTTGTTACTACAAATCATTGGTCATCCAGTCTTCTTAGCTTCTGTGCTGGTTCTCCTGTCTGTTTCTCCACTGCCATCTCCTGTAGTTAATACAGTGACTATGGATAAGTACCTCATACAACCCCAACTTCAACAAATCCAAACAATTTAAGGTGTTAATTGTTGCTTTTCCTCTCCAGTCTCTGATCCTGAGCACAGCGGTTCCTACCATCATTGGTTTCAGTCTGTGGAGAGAGGTGAGATTTTCAGCTCTTTATCTTTTGAAACTCTTTAAGTCAGACATTTAAAGACATATAATATCTTCCTACACTGCTCTCTCCTGTCTTGCAGTACTGCCCTCGTGTCTTAGCAGAGTTGTCAGATCTGCAGGAGTTTTATGACCCAGATACAGTAGAGCTGATCAGCTGGATCAAGTGGGTCATCAGAGCTTTCTATATTTTTTAAAGACGTCCATAAAGTCTTTATTGTGGCATCTAACGTCTTCTTCTGGTCTTCCAGGTCCCAGGCTCCAGTGGCGGCTGTCTTTGCAGGCAGCCCTCAGCTGTTGGGAACAGTGAAGTTGTGTTCAGGTTCAGCTGTAACCAGTTTACCGCTTTACTCAGATATCAACCTGCTGAGGAGAACTGAAGATGTGAGTGAGATGACAGATTTATTCAGAAAGGAAAAAAGGAGACTCCTGGTACTGGAAAATAATCGAAAAACATGACTTAGAACAGTACGGTCAGTTTTAAAGAGGATCTATTATATTATAGAGGATTATATTTTTGTGCTTTCTCCATTTCCTTTAGTGTGTTAAATAGTTTTTTTGTGCATGTAAAAGGTCTGCAAAGTTACAACGACTACACCAAAGGGAGTTACCCTCACCTTCAGAAACACTGCTCCTGAACTGCCTGAAACACCTCGCTTGAAGTCCCGCCTTTTCTTCTGTAACATGGTGATGTCACCAAGTAACACTTTTGCATAACACTTGCCTAGCGGCTAGTTTGGCACGACCTCAAACAAAGCTCAAGGCATAAAAATGCCTTTAGAGAAAAAGACATAACATATTTTGATTTTCCCTCTCATAGATGAGTTGAGCTGGCAACTCCCCCCTCACCCCCACCCCCGACAGCCGTGGCTAAAGGCATTATGTTTTCTGGTTGTCCGTCCGCCCGTCCCATTTCGGTCACGGTATCTCAGGAACGCCTGAGCCATAAAGCAGGGGATGCTTAAAGGGCTTGTCTAACTTGTGATTAACAGGTCGTTACCACGGCGGCGTCCGGTCTTGGAGTTGTCCGTGTTTTCGTCTTACAACTTTAACCTTTTCACAGTGTGTTTTCAGTTCAGTTGTACTTAGCTCCGCCCTCTCGTGTCACTCCTGGTTGCAAAAGCCAAGATGGCAACGGCCAAAATGTCGAATGGGTGATGTCACGGTGACTACATCCACTTCTTATATACAGCGTATGGACCTCACAAAACACGTTTTTGGCCTTAACTCAAGAACTCATATGCTAATCATGACAATTTCATACAAAATGTCTAACAGGATGAAATGATGAAGTGATGACATTTTGAACAAACATGCATGTAAACTGCAACTTGGAGTCATACAACCATGAGGTGGTAATTCTAGTTTCAAACGAATATCCTTTTTTTCTTTCCTTGTAGACTTACCAGGTGTATGCAATGAGATCTGCAGAGGACATCTACAAGATTCTGACCTCTCACAAGACAAACTATGTGATCATCGAGGAGTCGATTTGTAACGAGCTCAGTCTTAATAAAGGCTGTAGGATCAAAGACCTGCTGGACATCGCCAACGGACATGTGAGTTGAGACACTTATTCTTTTTACTACAAGATGCAGATTCCCATCTGCATGTCTGGTAACGTGTTTAGAATTGTTCATGTTGTTGCCATGAGGTGAAAATCATGATTTTAAGTTTATCGAAGTAGGTTTTGAATAACTTTCCATCGGACTAAGTGTTTGGTGAATACTGCGCAGTCTATCAACGTCAGCAAAAAACACCAGAATCTGAAATGGGATGTTTTCATACACAAGCAAAGTGCTAAATCTGTTTTTGTGGTGCTCTTGCTCATTACATACAATAAAATTAATACCATGGTATCTTGCACTGTACAACTAAGATACAGCACCCGCATATATGTCAGTAGATATTGAATAGACAGACATGGTTTAAAGGGACTATTTGTAACTTTCAGAAATGCTTGTTAACAGTGACAGCTGTGGCCGTGAAATCAACGAAAGTCAGCATCCTGTTGCTCGCGCTTGTTCGCTCTAAATAGACATGAACGAGCATCGCTCAAAACAGTGAGGCGACACACGTCGGCTAAAACCACAATATCACTGCGCGCGCGCGCGCTGTCAGTGAAGCCAAGCAGGCAGAGGAGCAGTGAGCCCGGCCACACGCAAGTGTGCATATGCGAGCGCGCATGTGTCCCGACCCGGTACATTTATACATTTAAAAAGTTACAAACAGTCCCTTTAAAGGAATAGTTTGGAAACTTGCTTTTTTGCTGGGAGTTAGATGAGAGAATTGGTTCCTCTCTCATGTCTGTACGGTAAATATGAAGTCAGCCAGTTAGCTTAGCTTAGCATAAAGACTGGATATGATGGGGGGAATGGCTAGCCTGGCTCTGTCCAACGGTAACAAAATGAGCGCCTCTAAAGCTCACTAACAAACACGTTATATCTTGTTTGTTTAATCTGTACAAAAACCAAAGGATGATAACGGCACGTTGCTGTTGTATGGGTGGGGGGGGTTATGTATCGGACTAGTTCTTGGCTGGGAGCAGTGACTTCCTGGAGTCAATAGGGCTGTTTCCATACACATGCTGGCTTGGCTGACAGAGCCAGGTTAGCTGTTTCCCCTCGTTTACAGTCTAAGCGAACTGTAGCTTCATATTTACCGTTTGGACATGAGGGTGGTCTCAATCTTCTCATCTAACTCTTAGCAAGAAGTATTTCCCAACATGTGGAACTCTTCTTTTAGTGCATTTGACATATTGTTACATATAGGTAATTACAATGAGGGACTCATAGTAAATAAATCCGGTGTACACTGGTCAGCCATAACATTAAGATGCCATTTGGTGAGACCGGGCTGGATTATGATGTGTTTTTTAAGAAAGTGTTATACAGTTGTTATTCTCATTAAAGTTCCATATCCTCTTGTCTCATTCAGGTCGTTTATGACAAAGGAGAGATCTACTCCTTCTCCAAGCACGGAAGATTCTGCCACGAGATAAAGATGAACTACTCGCCCTACACAAACTACTTCACTCGGGTTTTCTGGAACCGCTCGTACCACGTGTACAAAGTGAACTCCGTCATCTCCTTTCAGTACTGACAGCAGCTCCTGCCTCCCTGCTGAGAGTTCACTGAGCCCGGCTCTGTCCTTCTCCAGTGTTTCACACCATATCCACAATGTAACGCAGAGGACTCGGAAAGATGTCTCATCACTGGTACCTTCCACATCCTGGTGGAAACGGTGAAGCTGTAAATTCAGACAAACTGGGATCAACATTGGTTTTGGCCTACACGTCAACATAAAAGGGCCCTGTCGAAGTTGAAATAGGCCATAAGTAATAATCACTGTACTGTAGTTTAACAAGCCATGCGTTACTGTTACTGATGTATTTAATGAAGGAAGAGGTTCATATGTGACGTCTGTGTTTTCACTTTGTACAAAAGACGAGCGCGGCTGTGGTTGCTGACATTTGTTTCTGCTCTGTAAAAGGGAAGTGGGTAAGTAAAGGTGAGCAGAGGACACCCACCTCAGTTCATTAATATAATTCCTGGGCTCTACCATCAGCCGGTGAATATATTCGAAGCTCAGCAGCTCACCTGCGACATTGCAAGATAATGACGTTGTGATATCAGGTGTGAAGTGTAGAGAAGCTTCAAACACCGTGAATATTTATGGAGAGATTTTAATGTGTCGCACATGCTCTGCTTCTCCCATTTTAACCGTGGTTTTGTTACGGAGCCACTCTGTTTTATATCCATATATTGATTGAACAACCCGGGACAATAGAAACAACTTTCTTTCAGCCTTAAAGGGTAGTGGAGGCTGGTTCTGATGCTGCTATGTCTCCATCGTTCTCTCCATGTGGATGCCTTATTTTGAGATGTGGGAACTGACTGACAGACATCTCTTCATCCATCACACGTTTTGTTCCGTCTGAGACTGACCGTTTCCCCTCCCCTGGTTCTCAACTGAAGTATTTGTTGGTAAATTCCTTCTGGTGCTATCATGCAGGTCTCACCAATAACTGTTCCTCTGCACAAGGCCATGTAGTGACTATTAGGTTTAATTGAATTATGGAAAATAAAAGTGTGTATGAGTTGATAAATACAAAGCTGTTGCCAATTGGTATTGAGAATTCTATTATGCTTTAAATGTCATTTTAATTTTTGGGAGGGAATAAGGGCAAGAAAAAGACAACTTTATCTATTAGAGTTCATTTTCCCTTTGCATTTTTTGCTAAATAGTTTATTCCCCTTAAAATCAAATTTAAAAGAATACTTAACACACAGCATGACTGTTTGTATATCAGGTACTCACCATGTGTTACCTTAAATTCTTGAAGCATACTTTGTTTTACCTCATGCACAGACTCGCAACGTGCATGCCAAGATAACACATGATGACTAATTGTTATACAAATGGCCATTTTGTGGGTGAGGTATTCCTTTAAGCTTTTATTTTGGTCATCTTTCATTTTTATTTTTATGTTTTCCCATTTTCCTCTGCCCAGCACATGCACGCTTGTAATTTTTTGCTTATCAGTTGTCTTCTCAAGACTGTTTGGGTGGGAAATACCACAACTTTATCATTATTCTAGGTAACTAGAATATGGTAACCTCATGTAATTCCTACCAGCTCCACTCAGGGGTGTAATCAGCCAGACTGTGAGAACAGGTGTGGGTGTGCCGGGCCTTTAAACGTCACAATTTATGCTTTAAATTGGAGCATTTACATCGATCAGCCATAACATTAAGACCACTGACAGGTGAAGTGAATAACATTGATTATCTGGTTACCATGGCACCTGGCAGTGGGGGGGGGGGATACATTAGACAGCAAGTGAACATTTTGAACTTTGAACTTTGTGTTGGAAGCAGAACAAATTAGCGACTTTGATGAGGGCCAGATAGTGCTGGCTAGACGACCGGGTCAGAGCATCTCCAGAACTGCAGCTCTTGTGGGATGTTCCCGGTCTGCAGTGGTCAGGACCTACCAGAAGAGGTCCAAGGAAGGAGAACCAGCGATAGGGTCAGACCCGAGGCTCATTGATGCACGTGGGGAGCGAAGGCTGGCCCGTGTTGTCTGATCCAATAGAAGAGCTACTGGAGCTCAAACTGCTGAAAGAGTTAATGCTGGTTCCAATAGAAGGGCGTGGGGGCGTGTATATATAATGGTATTTTGTTAGATACTTCTGGCTCAACTGGTGAACATAATTAAAAAAAAAATTCCAACCATTTAGATTTTCTGTTTCTTAGTGTGGTGGTACATATTCATTTTTCTTTTTTTCCCTTTGGAAACATCAAGCAAAATGTTGTTCTTTAGAGTAGGGACCGATGATTCGTTACCAAGTTGATGTCAAAATTCGGAAAACGTGACGGTACTCGTTTTTCTACAGTACCGGAGATCAGGCCTCGATACTAACAGCGTTTCCCTGATAATGCTACACTGTGAACAACCAATCTGTGTTGAAATCGGCAAGAGGGGGAATAAGTTACGCTAGTTGTTAGCAGCTGCTAACCTGCTTAGCTAAATAACGGAGCTGACAGCTAACGTTACAGGAGGTTGCATTGAGTTACATTATGATGCTTTTAAGTTCTATCCAAAAAATTATTGGGCAAGGTAAATTCTAACGTTATCATGATGCATTCAAATGTAAGCTTGTAAAATTGTATTTTTGGTGAGAAACTTGAGGTGGATCATCAGGGATTAATAATACATTTACAAAAACCAGTATGCAAACGGTAATAAAGGAGTGGATGTTGAAGTACATGGGATTTATTGTTTGTTTTAGTTTTTTTACCATGGTATCGAATTGGAAATCAAGAGTCGTGGAATTTTACTGGTATTGGTATCGACTACTAAATTTCTGTTATGGTGACATCCCTTCTTTAGAGTCCACAATCATATCTTCAGTCACTGATTCCCACAATTTTTGAATGTGCTGGCCCTTAAATTTGTATTGTATATTTCCATATCTCGACTAAAGACTTGCTTATGTTGAAACATTTACTCAGTTGTAAACCTTCACAATTATGGAACTTTTTTCTTTTTCCCCTCTCTCTAGATGACATCTTCCCTAAAATCATGGTTGTTCCTGTCCCAGTGCCGGTGTATGTTCCTGTACCCATGAACATGTACAGCCAGTGTACTCCTAGACCTGTGGGCCTGCCATTACCGGTATGTCAAACACTACCACCTCTGGTTCTTGATTCTCTGAAGTATGAAATCAGATCAAAAATAGATCATCTCATTATCAGGATTACATGATGAAATACTGTACGTATATTAGACAACAGCACCCTCATCCTCCTCATTACAGACCCTCATAGGCTGTTGTATTCTTACTCTGTCTACCACAGGTGCCTATACCCATGTTCCTTCCTGTGACGATGGACAGCGCTGAACGCATCGTGGAAACCATCCAGGAGATCAAGGAAAAGATCCCGTCCGACCCCTTCGAGGCAGAGCTCATCCTCATGGCTGAGATGGTTGCAGAACAAAATGAGAAGAATGACAAAGAGGAGAGACCAAAGGAGAAAGTGGTGGAGAAAGAGAGAGGGAGACAAGAAGCAGCTGCTCCAGATGGTAAGAGAAACATTTTGAATGTTTTTTGTAACTGTTCAAGGAAACCATGAAAAGAAGAGAGGGAGTGGTTTAAAGGAAACCAGACAAACAATCATGGTGAAGGTAAAACACATCCTAACCCTGTTTTTGGTTTCAGAGTGAGGAAAAGATATTGTGAAGAAACAGATCTCCTCAAACATGACATTGATTTAGCAGAAGAACTCAAAGAACATAAAACTGTCAGTTCGTCAGCATTTCTTCCAGTGTATGGAAAAGAGAGTAAAACTGACCAGAGGACAGAAAAGCCTGTATGTTTGTACAGTTGGGCTGTGCTGACTGACACTCATGTCAACAACTGACAATTCAAGAGACATTGCTCTGATGCTTACCACATGTATCAGAGGATTTTTGGTCAAAAGCAAAAGCCATGGAGGTGATTGGGGCGTGTGTGCGCATTAGGGGTGTCACGATTTTGATTCTCAATCGAAAATCTATTGAAATTAGCTTCCGATCTCGACCATCGGAATCAAAAGCAGGATTATTGATTATTATTTTTCTCTTCTTTTTTTCTGAAACCAATGATCTGTTGATCTTTACCAATCGAGAATCCATAGTCTAACAATGGCATGTTTAAATCGTATAGAATCGTGACCTTAAAATCAAAAGTCAAATGGAAATGTGGATTTGGAGAATCGTGACATTCCTAGTGCACATAAGGAGGCACACCCACGCTCTCTTAAGTAGCAATGTACAGCATGCTAACCTCAAAAACCCAATTTATAGCTATCCCTGCTAGCTAGGCTCCTTACATGCTTGCTAATAACTTATTTGAGGAGTTGGGTCTCAGAGATTGACAACGTTGTGTTAAGAACATAGATACCAGCAGACCAGTTTATCAGAGTTAACTTCAGTGCATCAGCTTTAGATAGATTTGTGCAGAAGTGTTCATGATGCCAACCACTCGTGAACTCCGGGTTTTGATTCAGTGTTTGCAAGGAGCCTTTCACTCTTCCAACGTTAGATCAAATGATTTCCCGCTTATTTGGTAGGTTTTTAATATGAGTGAAGTCTATTACACTGGATGACGAGTTCTTCTCATGTTTATTTCACAGACCACGGCAGTAACTACAGTGACGACTTGGACACAGATGACTTGGCCAGTTTCCTCAACAACTGGGAGGACCCCTCCACTGACACAGGTCTCCAGTCTCCCAGTCGACCGTACGGCCAGGAGAAGCTCAACACCATTCTAGACATTCCTGTGGGCATGACCAATGAGCCTTACTCCGAACCTCCGCCTCCAGCTCCGCCTCCCATGGACATTGAAGCTGACTTCACTATCGGTGAGGAGATGAGATGTACACATTTATGTGCATGACGCAACAACATGAGTTTTATCTCCACCTTGACCTGCACCGTGCGTGGGCGTATGTGTGTGTGCTGTTTCAGTACCCGTCTGTACCTTGACCTGTGTTCAAAGAGTTTAGTTGAAGTGTTGCATGTGTGATCAGCTTGATCTGATGTTTCATGTGGTGTCATTACCAGAAACTCTGGAGAGGATGGCGCGGTTGAGAGAGCAGCCCCGGGGATCCCCAAGCCCTCCGCCTGACGCTCCACGACGACGACAAGCTCACAGGAAAGCCCGAGAAAAGAAGGTAACCGTCTAGATCTGGTTGTACTTGCACAAAACTAATTTGCAGATGGGACACTGGGCATACTTACCATGTAGCAGGTTGTCTTACCCCGACCATAACCATAATGCAATCTCCTGTCTCTCCACTGTCTAAGGGTCGTAAGTCACAGCGGTCTTCTAAGGCAGCTGAAGCGTCGGCTCAAAAAGGCTCCGTCAGCAAGACCATGTCTGGAGACGTCCCAAAACTGAAGAGTCATTATGGAGTTGATGCCTGGAAGCGATGGATCCAGTGGAGGCAAACTCAACCCAACCTGGAGAAGCCTCGCTTCGGTTGTAAGTCTGGATGTACAGTAAATACCACTAAAGCCCACCTTGATAGTTCAATTACTTGATTCAAGATTAGGTACTCATTAGGGTTGTCAAAGTTAACGCAATAACATGTTAACGCAATCATGCGATTAATCGTGATTAAATGTTTGAATCGATTGACAGCCCTAATTAGTAGTTTTGTGTAAAATGTGACTTTTTTTAACCTTTGATAATATGGACTCCTTTATGTCTTGATCCAGCTCGTCCCATGGAGTTGAAGGAGGATGTTCTTCGCTGTACCACTGCTGAGCTGAGCTACGGCCTCTGTTGCTTCATCACCGAGGTGAAACGACCCAATGGAGAGCCGTACTCCTCCGACAGTCTGTTCTACCTCTGCCTCGGCATTCAACAGGCAAGACACTTTTCTCTTTAAATGTGCACGTGGCACATATTGACAGTCATTAGTAGCCTACATTAATTCATTTTAATTCATTTACAAACACCTGGACTTTAACCCTCTGAGACCCACAAAAGACCCAATTTAGACTTTTTTGAAGGTTTCAGGGTTTTTTTAGGGGAGATAGCAGGTCAACAGTAGATGTCACATAGAAGTGGTGTACATCACCTGAAATCTGGAAGCCTGAAGATTAATCTGAGATGGAGCAAGTTGTTCTAGTCATAAATCAGAAATAAACATGACTTAATTAATTATTTAAAAGGAATTGTAAAAGTGTATAAGGATTTAGAACATTATGATAGAAGTATATGGTGGTCATTCTCATGCTCTATTATGTCTCATAAGTTGTTGCCGCAATTGTTGGGTTGATACCATTTGTTACACAGATTTGGTGCTAAATTGAACCATTTTTTTACCACTTGAGAATTGATAAAAATGATCAATAATCCCTCCAAAATACCACATTAAGACACCAAGACCTTGAGGAACACCAGAGAAGAAGCCGTGCTGTGATTTGGGATCAAAAACAGAACAGAGCGTCAGTAGTTTTCAATAATATCTTCTAATACTGTGCACGTATCGCCAAGTACGATTTTAGTTTTCATGTAGTTTTTGTATGTAAAATTGCTGCAGTGAACATGACACACTGCGGTGGCCGCCACACACACACTGCCTTCTCCAGTCACCAGCCGACGTGACCCGCCACCTCTGGAAACTCCCTAGAAACTTTTAAGCTAACCGTTGTCGATCCAAAATAAAGACGCTGCTGCACGTCTTTTTGGCTGGCCCTCTACGGTCCAGCCAAAAAGACGTGCAGCAGCGAATATGCTAAAGTGAAATGAATGACAGCTATTCTCGTTATTGGCATTGCTCGTTATGACTCTGTTACCTTCTGTCTCTCTGCAGTACCTGTTTGAGAACGGTCGTGTGGAGAACATATTCATGGATCGGTTCTACAACAAGTTCTCCACTGAGTTCAATAATATGCTGAGAGGGTTCAAACCCTCAATCACAGCAAATGGTGAGTTAAACATTTGCAATTTGATTCTGTCAATATTTCAGTTTGTCTTCTTGTCAGTCCGTTTTACACCAACAAACCCACATTTGACCTGATTTCTAACAGGTCTCTCTCTCTCCTTCTCTCTGCAGGTTATATCCATTCCCGTGTGGAGGAGGAGTTTCTGTGGGACTGTAAACAGTTGGGGGCGTACTCTCCCATCGTCCTCCTCAACACTCTGCTCTTCTTCTGCTGCAAGTACTTTGGCTTCACCACGGTGGAGCAGCACCGCCAGCTGTCCTTCGCCCACGTCATGCGCTGCACTAAAACCAACCAGAACAACACCAAGACCACCTTCCTGCGCTTCTACCCGCCAATATCCATAAACGAGGCTGAGTCAGGTACCAGTATGGCTGAGGGTCAAAGTGAAGTTTCTATTTGTTCCGTACCAACATGTTGTTAGAACATATTTTAGGATATTAATACAAGGGCTGTCAAAGTTAATTGGATGATAATGTGTTAACGTAAATTCGTTTTAATGGCATTAAGTTGTTAAACGCATTAACACAACTGCATGAAATAATTTGGATCGTATCCAACGACTGCACTTTATGAATTGCCTTCAAGAGCCGCCACCGTATTGAAGATATACAACTTGTATGAAGACCAGAAAGCGAAAGCAGTGGGTGTTGGGACAGACTATGACAGTTGCGCTTATTAGACTTTTTGACTCCACTCAGCAGTCACAGTCACCTCGGGGTGACAGCGCATTATTTTGACCAGCAGTGGGAACTTCAGTCGCTGCCAGATCCTACACACTGTTCCTTTAAACACACTGCAGACACTATTATTTTCTGTAAAAGTAAAGTAAATTCTCACCAGGGATATTTCATTTCTTTATCTGTGTCTATTATTTGGTGTGTTAAAGCTGGGGTTGGTAATCTTGAGAAACTACAAAGAGTATGCTAGATTTAAAAAATAGCAGCACTAAATCCAAAAGTCCCTAAATTTAGCGAGAAAGTCAACAAGTCGGCAACACTGACAGTCCGTCCCTTCAGGTCTCCCTCCAAAGCCACTCCCCCATAATTATCATTATGAACACAAACATATCATAACGAACGTAAACAGTGAACATGGCTGTCAAGCTAGCCACTTGTGAAAGACGCAAAGAGTGCAGGCTGGCAGGCAGGCGGGCTGATAGGTAGACAGGCAGGTAGCCCGCCCAATCATTTCATACGGCCCGAATTAAAAAAATGTTCAAATTTTTTTGTCGGATTTATTGATTTGATTTAATGAGAATTTCAACAAATACAACAAAAAAATGGTTTTGAAGAAGTCTACCAACCCTAGCTTTAAAATATTGAATCAAGTGCAAGCTTATTAAACAGTGCGACTGCTACACCATAAAGTAGAGTAGAAGTCACAGAAATATGAGCTTCTATGTTGTTGCACTGTACATTCACATAACGGGAAAGCACCTTAGTGTTATTCCAAAAGTAGTGTTCGTTTACAGTGTTTTTAACCAGCAGTTCAGTGTTAAATTGAGCTTCCACTTAAGTTAACTATGAAATGTTTTCATATTAAAAATGGTGTAAATGTGTTTGTCCCCTCTTCAGATCCAGAGGTTCCTGCGAAGAAGCGTAAGGAGGAGGAGAGTAAAGAGGATATTCTGGAGATGATGGAGAACATAGAGAACCCTCTCCGCTGTCCAGTCAGACTCTACGAGTTCTACCTCTCCAAGTGGTAAGTTTAGTACCACACTGAACTACTTGTAGTGACCAAGTGTTCATATGGGCACCTGACTGTTGTTTAAAGACCGACTTGAAAAATAGTGAAATGATCCTTTAATGCAGTGGTTCCCAACCTGGGGTCCGGGCTGCCCTTAGGGGGGTGGCAAAGATCACAGGGGATGTGCCAGGATTTGTCTGCTCTGAGGTTGTCAAAATTAGATTTGCTCATGTATAACTAAAATCATAATAACACACTTACTGCTTAATTTATACAATAGTCTGCATATAAAATTATTAAAAAATATCATTTTTAACCTAGCAAAATCTAACAACATATTCTGCTTCAATCCATATTTGTTGGCGTTTAGCCTTTCAAAAACAACATTTTCACTGCGGTCAAATACCTATGCTTTCCCGCTTGACGTAGACAAACGGGGGCGATCTAGCAGCAATCCAACAACGCCATAAATGAACTTTATTTAACCACAGTAACAATTCATTTACTATGATGGCATTAAAGCCAAAATAGATTTTTTAAGTCATTACAAACAAATATTATGTATCTGCAGTTGCTTGGCGAATCCGTCAAGACGTCACCACTTTATTTATGTTGACGAAACTGACGAGTTCAATTCATTAAAGAAAGTTGATTTAATAAAAAAAGATTAAGTCATTTAATACACTGTATCACTTTATTCAATTTGAGGATTTTGTTTGAGGAGGGGGGGCTCAGCTTTTCATAGATACAAGTAGGGGGCACTTAAAGGAAAATAGGTTGGGAATCACTGCTTTAATGTGTGTCTAATTTTTACATTGCTAAGAATTTAAATCTGTTGACCGTCTTGCTCAGCGAAATTCCTTTATGGTGTTTCAGTCAAAGACAAAAGTGAAAACTTAGTGCTGCATGTTGGTCTCCTTTATCCTCTGGTCACCACGTTGACATTAACAACTGTCTTCCATCCAGCTCGGAGTCAGTCAAGCAGCGCACCAACCTGTTCTACCTTCACCCCGAGCGCTGCTGCGTCCCCAACAGCCCCCTGTGGTTCTCCTCCTCCCCTCTGGACGACAGCGCCATGGAGGGCATGCTCATCCGCATCCTCACCGTCAGAGAGCTGCATCTTCGGACCAGCGGAGGTACGGAGCAGAAGACACCTGATGATCCACCATTTATACCTGACGAGGATGAAGACGGGGATTCAGAGTGATGGGGAGCAGAAGTGACCTTTCATCGGCGTAGCAGCTTGTGGTGTAAATGTTTGTAGATAAACTGAAATGTTCATTTAAACATGGCCCAATAAACAGAAATGGACAGAATACAGCTCTCACATGTGTAACTATAATATGCAGAAGTGAAAAGAAAGTCATACTTTCTAAACCACATGTTCTGTAGGTGGGACTTTGGAAGTGAGATAGAAGACTCAGCTCAGCATTCAGACTGTTAACTACTGCTCCGCAGGACACATAGCTGTTGGATAATGCTACTTTTTTTTCCTTCCACGTTGATTCCTTCAATTATTGTGCAAATTGGATTTAAGTTTGTTTTTTTGTCCTTGTTTAAAAGACCTACAATGAAAAGACAAACTGAAAACAGCTTTGTGATGTAGAAGTAAATCACAAATCATCTTGTTGAGTGACAAATCTGCAATATAGTTTGATTTTCAACAATGCATCAATGCCATGATTTGGTGTCAGTCGAAGAGCACATGCTAATTTCCAGGCCCAACATTTTTTATACCGAGGATTGTTGGAAAGTCATTCTCGGAAATCTAGGAAATACACTTCCTAACAGGAATTCCTGCAATAGGAAATCACAGATTTGATTATACCAAAGTGTGACATGACAGGTTTCTTTTCTTTATATCTGCTGGTATAATCAAGTTTCCAGAGTCTTCTCCAACTTGCCATGGTAAAATGTAAAAGACTTAATTAATCAGATAATCTGATTTTGAAAGGTCTGGTCACTTGATTGTGAGATTACAGAGTGACATTGTATTCTTGTCTTTAACGTTAAATGAAAGAATCAAACTGTTTTCTATATTTCCTTTTGCCCCATCAATAGAAATGGACAGACTTTGATCACCAGTGTCCAAATGATTGGATTAAAAACAAATGTTGGAATTGATTTGAATACGTTTAAGAAAGTTCTGTTTTTGAATTTACCACTGATTTAAAAAAGGCTGGCAACTTTCATGGTATTTGGACAAAACACAATTTTTTTCCTTTTTTGGGCAAACTTTCATCTAAGCATCCACTAGACATTACCTTTTTGCATAACCATAACCCTGGTGTAAAATACGAAAGAAATACTGTCCCTTCATGTATATCTTGGTTATATTAACCCCCAGTCCTTTAAGTATGGCTGCCAATGTTCTGAGTATTTTCTATTGTATGTTGTTTTTGAATAAAAACATTTCAAACGTTGTTTTATGAGAACAGTAAAGGGTTTAAGTTATTGATACGTGTGAGCTTGAATGTTGGGACCGGTGAGGTGAAAACACTTTCTGTGTTTAGCTTCATAAACCACACAGGCCGTGGTCGTATCTAGAAGGGAGCCCGAAAGTTGCCTAACTATTCGAGATCAATGCCTAACCATAACAATCTCGCGAGAGTTTTCCACACTTTGCTGGCTCCCTTGTAGCTACTACCTAATGTTGGTGTTTCACCACCGGTGATTGGCTGCTTCTAGAGTCAGTCAGTGACGTTACATCAGTGATTGGCTGGAGTTGCCGCCGCTCCATAACGCAGCGTCCTCGTCACAGCGTCTGGAAAGAGGACGGAAAGGAAAGATGGCTACCACTGTGTTAGCTACATCTGTACACCTTCTTGCTTCTACTGTGGGATATTGAAGCAAAGGTAAACGTGTTTCAAAGATATATTTATTGAAACGACAAGTATTTCAGTCAAAAGCATTGGGTTAAGGGTTAGCAAAGCATTGACATTACTATTCACCACCTGCTAGTTAGTGTTAGCATGCTAGAGAGGCATGTGTGTGCAGCAGGAAGTAAACAACAGACTCATAACAGACAGAGAGCTACTGGAGCTGCACTGGTGCCTTACTGTTTATGCTCATAGTTGCAACACTCATTTCTGTTCATACATACACACAGACTGCCTGTATTTACACAATTGGCAGCTAATGCAGATAGGAAATATTGTGTTTGTATATGATATATTAATATATATATTGAAATAGTGTTTATTTCACTTGACTTTCCTGACAGTAAAGTTGCAAATATTTCTTAATCTCTGTTTGTACCAGTCTTAAAAATACAACGTGGCCTCTGTTATTGTAATAAAGAAAAAGCTGTAATCTCGATTCATACATACAGACATAAAGTTTCGTTATATGTGTTTTATAACGTGTGATGTAAGATGTGTTTTTCAGATTTGTCACAGTGTTTCATATAGAGGTTTTGGTTGTCTAACTAACCTGTTGCTTTAAAGCAGTGTTGTATGTGTAGATCAGCTAGTGATTATAAATACTTAACATTCAGCAAAAAATCTTTATTGTCTGCCTTATATTTACCAAGAACAGTGTGCTCAACAGATCTCATATCACCCAAAGCTAATTTAGTATCTTTGGACATTTTCCCAGCTGTCATGGAGAAGCAGAGAAGGCAGCTGACTCCAGAGCAAGATGCCCTGGAGCACATAGTTGCTTGCAGAGACAAACCCTTCCTGGAGGAAAGGTTTATAGACTCCTTTAAAGGTAGGAGGTACATTTCTGATAGCGGTCTAGATATTAATATTGAAGGGATATCTGGTATTATTTGACAAAAGGTCAGTCCTTTTGAGCCCTTTTTCTGTTATGAAGATGTGAATGATTCAAAACAATGTTAGAGGGGGAGTCGGAGTGAAATAAGTGCCTTCCATCAAAGCTGTAAGAAGCTCAACATTGGTGCTTTATAATCAAGTTATTAAATGTTTTTCTAGACCGAGACAAGCACTGGTATTCACAGACTATTGTCAACTTAAATGTACAAGCCCATATACACTCACTTGTAAGTATATTTCTGTTCTTCAGGAGTTAAAGTAAGACGTTCTTGGAAAATGTACGATAACCCAGTTTAGAGTCAAACAAGGCAGACTGAGGGGAAATTAGAATTTCTGCATTGTAAAGATTAAAAAAAAAACTTTTACATGTTATTTAAGTGCCAAGAGGACATATGTTTCAATGTGAAAATATATTTGTTTGAAAGTAAAACAATGGTCATGGTCATGCAAATTGGTCGTTATTACACTGTACTAATGTCTTCATGTTAATCTTTGCTTTCCTAGGGAGAGGAGTGTTCACCCACAAAGCTATTGAACCATCCATGTTTGTTGTTGAATATCGGGGGAACATCTTTTCTCACAAAGACACAACACCTAAGAAGAAATGTGGTGATACTCTGAACAATTTTTTGTTTCAGTTTTCATGGAAAGGAGCACAGTGGTGGTAAGTTTTGTCAGAAAGAGACCTGGTTAGGTTATTAAATCAGCATTGTTAAGTGCAGTCATTTTAAGAGTGGTTTAAGTTTCATTAAGAGTATTCTGCTTGCAGCGTTGACGCCTCGAAAGAGGACAGGACCCTAGGACGACTCGTGAATGACGATCACATAAGTCCCAACTGTGAAATGAAGAAGATCTTCTGTGAGGGAAAACCACACCTGTGCCTGTTTTCAGTTACAGAAATATCTCCGGGCGAGGAGATAACTTACAACTATGGAGACTCATCTTACCCGTGGCGATCAAAGGTAAGTTTGTGTTATAGAAGGAGCCTTGCTTTTGATTTTTGCATTAGAATTACAATCACTTGCCAGTTTATTAGGTACACCTAGCAAAAACTAATGCAGTCCTGTAATAAATCCTCCAGATTATGGTTATAATGTTCAGTTTTTGTTGAAATTGTTTTAGAGAGAGCCTACTCTCATTGATATAAATGGGGTGGACAAATATAATACAAAAGTAATACATAAATTGATAATATAAAATATAATAAACTGGCAACTGAGTGTATGCCATGTGTTAGATGTAAGGTTTTGACTTGGGACAGTTTCCAGGCCTACCGCTCTGTATTTAGAGAGAAGGCCATCCCAGTCGTAAATCTAGAATGGCTGTAGTCGTACTGGCAACTGTGCCATGTTCATTTTTGATCCTGCAGGGAACTATCATCACTTAATCATCATAGCTCTTTCTGGGACATCCTAACACACATCATATAGCCATTTAGAGGGACTCTGTAAAAATCAGGAGATGTTTGTTAACAGTGACACCTGTGGCCGTTAAGTCAACGACAGCATCCTGTTGCTTGCACTTATGCTCGTACTACTGATACACACAAAACTGAACGTGATTGACAGGCATCATGTTGATTAATGTCAGCAACATTAGCAGCTAAAACGTCAATATCACTATACGTATATTTCACCTGCATGGCAGCTGACCAAACGAAGATCCCTCCATGAATGGAAGGCCCGGCCGATGTTGATCCTAGTGTTAACTTTTCCTGCTTCAGCCTCTCGACTATGGTCAGAAGAAACAGGGGAGACACCGTAGTTAAAGTCTCCTGGAGGCAACGTTACTCGCCCTGGAGTTACAAACAAAGTTACTTACAAACAGTCCCTTAAGTTGTGCTGTCTGCTCATTCAGACAATCTCATAACTGGCTCTGTCCAGTTTGTCTTGATTGACAAAAGGGTCCAACTTTGTGATGAAAAATATATAAGACCAAAATGAAAATAAAATGGTCTTTGGGACAAGTGTGCATTTTGAAATAAGAATTGTTAGCTTGATGAAAAATGACCTGCAATAAATGTTAATTGTGGAAAGAAACAGGATACAATAACATTAAATTATAATGAACAGAATGTTAAGAATATATTGGATTATCTACCATTTCATGGTTTTACTATATATTTTGTCTGTATTTATTCAAGTGATTAATTCATTTAGTCATTAAATATTAATGTTGAACACTTGGGGCCTCCATACATCTCACCTACACAGCAGGTATAATGTGTAGTCTTATTTTAATTAAGGCAGTACACAGAGAGACTCAAATTTGCAGTTTACTATGCAGAAAAATCCAAGTGTCTAATTTCCGCATGACTTTTCTATTGCATTTAACATTTACAGACGTCCTATGATGGATCGAGTAGTTCATACTCAGACTTTTATGCTACTTCATCAACACCAAAGAATGAAAGGGTATGTAAAAGAAAAATGTCTACATTTTTCTGGCCACTCCAGCAAATGAGGCCGGACTGCTGTATTATACCTAGTTAACACTACACGACTTTCGCCCTGATTTTCCGCTCCCCGACAAAAGCCCCAGATCAGAGGCAAATTGATGTTGGCCTGCCACTCACACATCGGAGCTTGAGCGTCATGTGTGAATTGCTCAGAGACGCAAGCCTTAAGTCTCGCCGACGCTTGCCGATGCCTCACAGACACATTCCAGATATCTAGCATGCTAAATATGTGGACCTGTCAAGGATTCCGGCCGCAAGCTAGAGCCTATGAGAGCACAAGACATGAGTTTAGGGGAAACCTGGGGGAGGAGGGGTCGCCTGTAACAATAAAAACACAGAGCAAAGTTATTGTTGCACCAAAAGGAATAAAAAGTAAAAAAGAGTGTCATGTATCGTGATATGTACGTTATTGTATACGGTATCGCGTCATTTACCGTGTATTTTGCGTGTTTATTTTTGTTACAAATCATA
This sequence comes from Sebastiscus albofasciatus, assembly GCA_916701655.1. Taxonomy (NCBI): domain Eukaryota; kingdom Metazoa; phylum Chordata; class Actinopteri; order Perciformes; family Sebastidae; genus Sebastiscus; species Sebastiscus albofasciatus. The sequence continues at coordinate 35,795 of CAKAOI010046342.1, forward strand.
GTTTGGAGACCTCATCAGGGATTCGTCCCGGTGAAAGATGTAGTGTGTGACTTCCTCTCTCCAGTCACTCATGTAGTGTGAAAACCACAAAGACTTCAAGACTCCTGATTACAAGACAGCATGTTGTGTAGTGTGAACAGTGCAGCGATCTTGACCACATTAAAAGTCTTGTAGTGTGAACTTGGCTTTAGCAACATATGCACACTGCTCTCACACACCTCTAAAGCTCACTAATGAAAATAAAGTGGGCTGTGTGGTAAAGCAGTAGATTGCATGTGTTTCTGTGTGTTTGTGTATAAAGTTATGTGCTGTATGTACTAAATTTCTTGTTTCTACTGTATTTCCAGCTTGAAGACTCGTCGGCTTCCAGCTTTGAAAATTCCTGCTTTGATGATGACAACGAACTAGCTGACAGTGGACCAAGTCATAGCAATGAAATCAACAGTCAGCTGGATTTCAGGGACAACTCACCTTTTGCTTCATATGTTCAGCAGGAAGACGAGGCCGGCTTCAGCTCTGATGAACTCGGCTGGGATGGAGACCACAGCTCCAGCGAGGCTACACCAAACCTCAAAGGCCCTTCTCGCACCAGTAAAAATTACTGTTACGTTTGCGGGAAAGCTGTTGCTAAAATTTCTCGTCATCTTTTAAGGCATGCTGATGAAGAGCCTGATATCGCTGAAGCTTTGGCGTTGCCCAAAACCTCCAAGGATCGAAAGAAGTTATTTGACGAATTACGTAACCGGGGAAATTACCAACATAATCAAGAGGTTTTGAAGAACAACAGCGGAGAGTTAAAACTGAGAAGGCGACCGAAAACCGCGGTGATCAGTACTAAAACACATGTGCACTGTCCACATTGTAAAGGCATGTATGGACGTAAGAAGATGTGGAGGCATGTAGCCCGCTGTCCTTCTAGGACAACAACAGACTCTGCAACAGGCGACAAGACAAGAGTTTTAGGCGAGTCACCATTCTCCAAAAGAATTCCAGCTGTAGTGTACAAGATGCTCTCAGCTATGAAACAAGATGAGATTGCATCCGCAGTTCAAAATGATTTCCTTCTAAGACAGCTGGCACGGTATCTGTCCGAGACGTATGGAAATAATCCACGTAAACACGATTACATCAGACAGAGGCTGCGAGAAATGGGAAGACTTTTGTTAAGTCTTCATGAAAAGTCCATATTTAGCTTCGAAGATGCTATCAAACCCGAAAACTTCTGCAAAACTGTTGAGGCCGTCAAAGACATCGCTGGTTTCGATAAAAAGATGCAGAACTATAACAAACCAAGTCTTGCTTTGAAATTAGGACATTCACTGAAAAAAATGTGCACCATTGTCCTCACCGGAGCTGATGGCAACGAGCAGACGATGAGAGACGCAAAGACATTCATTAAACTGTGTGAAAAAGAATGGTCTGAACTTGTCTCCCAAACAGCCCTCACTTCGTTGGGTGGACGAAAAGTAAACAAACCGTCTACCATACCATTCACACGGGATGTTCAGGTGTTCTACAGGTACCTGGAAACAGCATCAGCTTCTGCCAGTGAAGGCCTGAAGAAGTATGAAAGCCCGCAGGTCTACAGTGCACTCTGTAGGGCGACACTTGCACAAACATCCATCTTAAGCAAATGTGCACCTGAGGTTTCAAAAATGACACTGAAGACATTCCAGGAGAGAAACTACTCGACCCAAGTGTTGTCCAAGCACTTCATCAGGATAAATATTGTGGACAGGACTGGCCAAAACGTTGCTGTCTTGTTGACCTCTGAACTTGTCAGTGCAATGACGCTGCTTGTGAACAAGAGAGAAGCATGTGGCGTACACATGGACAATCCTTTCTTATTTGCAAAGCCAAACTCTTTTCCAACAAGCCTCTACCACGGAGCGAACTGCATCAGGGCCTTTTCAAGTCTGTGTCGTGCAAAGAACCCAGAGCATTTCAGGTCGGTGCATCTTCACAAGCACATCGCAAGAGTCTTCCAGATTCTCAACCTGGAGGATGACGAGCTCGATCACCTCGCTAAACTGTTGGGCCATGACATCCGGGCCGACAGGGACTACTATCGGCTGCCAGAGGCAGCTGTGGAACTTGCAAAAATATCGAAACTTCTTTTGGCAATGGAAAAGGGTTCTCTTGAAAGATTCAAAGGAAACTCTCTGGAGGAAATTGAGATTGAGGGTACGTGTCCAGTGAACATGTCTGACCTGCCAGTGGAGACAAATCACTTCTTAAACTACAAATAGACACATACTATATCTTGCCTTTTATTCCAGATGAATTGGAGCCAGATGTGGAGCAGGGCAACCCTGAAAACTGTGATGCTGAGGAGGACGATGAAGACTCTAATCTTTTACTTCAGCAGAGCGGTGTGTTCCCGTACCCATTTATCTGTAATATTCATACTTTTATTTACAATACTTTTCTTTGCAGGGACGGCCAATGACACTGAAGTTTATAATGCACATTGCAACATTGCCTCTTCCTGATTCCCTTTTGGTCAATTTTAATAAAGACAATACTTTTAAATATTTAAAGGTGATATGAATCACTGAAATAAAATAACATAAATCAAATAATTAGGGCTGTCAATCAATTCAATATTTAATTGCAATTAATCAGACATTTCTTTCAAAATGTTCCTGTTCAAAAGGGAGATTTGTCATTTGCCAATACTCTTATCAACATGGGAGTGGACAAATATGCTGCTTTATGCAAATATCTGTATATATTTATTATTTGGAATCAATTAACAACACAAAATGACAAATATTGTCCAGAAACCCTCACAGGTACTGCATCTAGCATACAAAATATGGTCAAATCATAATATGGCAAACTGCAGCCCAACAGGCAACAACAGCTGTCAGTGTGTCAGTGTGCTGACTCGACTATGACTTGCCCCAAACTGCATGTGATTATCATAAAGTGGGCATGTCTGTAAAGGGGAGACTCGTGGGTACCCAGAGAACCCATTTACATTCACTGATCTGGAGGTCAGAGGTCAAGGGACCCCTTTGAAAATGGGAATGACAGTTTTACCTCGCCAAAATTGAGCGTAACTTTGGAGCGTTATTTAGCCTCCTTTGCTGTAAGCTAGTATGACATGGTTGGTACCGATAGATTCCTTAGTTTTTTTGTAGTTTCATATGATACCAGCATCTTCACTCTAGCTTAAAATCTGAGCCACTACAACCTAACAATCGCAAGTTTCGTTAATACGTTAAAGAAATAAGTGCCGTTAAAATGAATTTATGCCTTATTATCATGTTAACTTTGACAGCCCTACAAATAATCAATACATGATGAGGCAATAAAAATGCAATAAATAAATAAATTGCAAGTTCAACACAGGTTGAACACGTTTAAAGTTTTCCAAGATAAACACAAGGTTTTTGTATGACACCAATGTTAGTTTTGTTTATGGATTCATTTTTAATATTTTTGGATAACTCTTCCAGATGCTGCGGAACAACAAGGCAGGCAGCCGACTCCTGAGCAAGATGCCCTGGAGCACATAAAGGCTCGCATAGACAAACCCTTCCTGGAGGAGAGGTTTATAGACCCCTTTAAAGGTTCATTTCTTTCATTCTTTTTTATTTAACCCTTTATTTGAAGGTGTGCTTTTTATTATTCTAGATGTCTTTTCATAGAGATACCTGTGCACAAGATCAAGAGCTATCAATGGGATGGTTGGTCAATAACTGTATCTAATCTATGTGATTGTTTATTCATTCTTGCTTTTATAGGGAGAGGTGTGTTTACCCATGAATCCATTGAACCGTCCGACTTTGTTGTTGAGTATCGGGGGAACATTTTCTCTCACAGAGAAACTAGGAAAAAGAAGTGCGGTGATACTCTGAACAATTATTTGTTTGACTTCTCATGGAATGGAACAAAGTGGCGGTGAGTTCACTGCTTTTTCTGATTTTTTCATTAAAGGAGGGGAGTTGTTTTTAAATGGTCTATTTTGGCTTTTGTTATAGGGGAAACTTTACAGTATTCAAGATCAACATTGAATTATCCAAATCAAGTCTTGACCACCCTCCTCTATGCATGCTGCATGAATTTCTTGTGTGTGTGTGCAGTAAATTTTCTTTTTCTGTTTTAACTGCACTGCTATGTCTGGTACAACTTCGTCCTCAATTTCTCTTATTTGTGTATCTGGTTAGCTTAAAGCGGCAGTAGGCAGAATGTTTTTGGCATCATTGGGCAAAAAATCCATAATAACCTTTCAGCATATTGTAATACAAGTGTTCTGAGAGAAAACTAGACTTCTGCTCCTCCTCATGGCTCTGTTTTCAGACTTTAGAACATCTAGCCCGTGACGGGAGACTTTGACCAATCACAGGTCATTTCAGAGAGAGAGAGAGAGAGAGAGAGAGAGAGAGAGAGAGAGAGAGATCCTAGTGGCTGTTCATTCAACGGAGGCAGCTGTCAATCACTCGTGAACTCCGATCAAACGGTCAAACTAGGCAGCGCTGATCAAATATGAATCAATATTCTGTTACTGTAATGCCTATTTCTCTCCTCAAATGTGTTCAGAAACATCTT
>CAKAOI010046343.1:0-93668 GCA_916701655.1 Sebastiscus albofasciatus
GTAAAAAAAAAAAAAGATGATTCACAAATATGCGTTATGCTCCAAAACCATCCAGATCCAGCGCATACAAGTGGTGTATAAGAGACATTCTTGAGAATCTTCTCTCTCCTCTCTGCTGCTGATCTACCATCCATCAGGTTTCTTTTATTTGGGGGAGATTAAATTCAAATTGTAATGAACTCTCAGTGGGGGAATGGAAGGGAAGTCGTCGTTCACAGTGAATGATGGATATATGCTTCGTGCTCAAACAGCAGCAGAGATGCTCTGCTCACCAACCAGCAGCAGCAGCAGCAGCTTTGCGGTGGCAGAGTCAGATCTCCCGCTGAGTCCGGGACTATCGAGCATCTCTCTCTCCTCTCCATCCATCGCAAAGCTCCGTATAGCAGCCTCTTTGCAGTATTCTGAGATGATGCTCCTCTTTGGCCACTTGCCTCATGCGTCTCTGTGCTGTGGGTGTTAAATAACGCACCAAATACCCCACATGCCTTTTTTTTGTTTGTTCAACCGTGATTCAAATTCACAGCTCTTGTATGAAATAAAAACATATACCTGTGCAGACAAAAGTAGCTGGGAAAAAAAAAAAAGCGAGAGTGGAAGTGTGCCTACCTTTTTGTGTCTCAGTCTCGGAGTTCCTCTCTTTCTTTCTTTCTTTCTTTCTTCTCAGCTTATAAATAAACCCTCACATCTTCATGGTTTCAAACAAGCAGGCAATAAATCCCCGGTTTTTTTTTTCTGTGAAACGTGTGCGTCCCTTTCGGCAGGTCCAGTAGTGAGGAGGAAGAGCGGTTCTTGGGTTTTTCCTCTTGCCGGGTTAATAAAGAATGGTTTTTAATAATATCCACCACCCCCAGGAGCGCAGGTTTTGCTCAGGACGCGTCTGTCTGGGTACAGGAGGCAGGAGGAGTCGCTCCCTCAGCAGCAGCAGCAGCATCCGCCGTGCGCACTTTGGAGAAACCAGAGCTCTGTCCGCGCAGGGAAGCTGAGGGAATGATGTCATGCGTCCGGCCCTCCCTCTCCTCCAGCCACCCCTCAACTCACGGCTCCTCTCTCCATCTCCATCTTCTCTCACCCCCCCACCACTCATCTCATCATCCCAATCTTTCTTTATGGCACCTTGTTTTATATATACACTTAAAATATTCATTGAATCTATAGCACTGGATATTTAAATCTTCATTTGGGGAGATCATTAACTCTGTGGGATGCAAACATCTTATTTCCTAGAATTAAAAATGAACCATGTAATACATGATCAGAATAATCAGACATGTGTTTTTTTGAACAGTTGAAACACTTTTTTTTATATGTTTAAATTATTTTATACTTTATTTTTTCCATTTTTTCAAGGCTGTTTTCATATATGCAATCCACTGTTTGTAATTACAACAGTCTATAAACCAACATATGTTTAAATTAAGGTGTAAAGCTTGCAACACAAAGCTGTACAATATAATATGTAATCATGGCACCTACACTTTATGATCCATTTATTTGTCTATATTTTGATTTTAATGTCTTTTATGTTTGCTTTTAATGTTTGCTTTTACTGCCAAGAGCTGCTAAACTGTTTTTCGTTGTTTTCCATGACAATGACAATAAAGTCTCTATTCTATTCTATTATCAGAATAATCTGACATGTGTTTTTTTTTTTAAACACTTTTTTGTTTTTCACATGTTAAAATTTAAGGTGTGCACAAAGCTGTACAACAACTTGCTTTTGAGGGTGTGTTTTTTTTGCAGTGCTCCACTTGACGTGATGAAGTCATGCCGTCCCCCCCCCCACGCCTCACTGAAGGTATCGTCCAGTAGCATCGTCAGCCTGCCTTTACCCGGGATAAGAGGGGAGGTAAGGTAGCATGAAACGGACCAATGAGCACGAGGCAGCCTCCCACCTCCACAGTGCAGCCGGCGCATCTTAAAGATAAAGCATCACCATCTCCTTATCAGAGTTATAGGTGAGGTTCATTGTGTATGCTACACTGCAAATAAAAAGAGGGGCTTTAACAACTCATGTTGGTCTTGTTCTGAGTGGGAATCACTTAGGGAATGCAATTGTTGTAAATGGGACTATGGATGAATTGTTCCACTGCACAAAATGTTTGAAGTTTATGGCTTATTATCCCCTTGCTGTGATATATATATGTTTTTTTTTTTTGTTTTTTTTTTACAAAATATGAATCAAGAAAAACAGTGACAGTGACTAACAGCCTATTTTTTAACTAGCATATTTAAAGTATCTTCAAAATGCATTTAAATTCCTCACAATGAATGAGCAAGCTAGAAGGTATTTTCTGCATCCCAGACTTTGCTGCTGGCTGCTTGCTGAAAGAAAAAAAGACTGCCAGGGCGTTTAATCAATCAACTTCAGCTGCAGGTTTTACTTAATCAAATCTTTAAAGTGGCAGGACTGCTGCTTTCCTCTACTCTATATATTGGTGGACGACGCTCTCGCAGGGACAAGCTGGAATGGAGCTCGGCCATTCATGATTCTCCTCATACTGCATGGGCATGGTCCTTAAGGGAGGGGGGGCATTTATCCTCAAGTGGCACCGTGTTGGTGGACGCTGGAAAACACAGTATTCAACACATTACTGTCATCTCTCAGACCATCCTTCCATCCAGTTTGTATTATAAATTCCCACTTATCTGTATTCATGCTATGGGGTGGTGGGATATAAACAGAGGACGGATAAACAGGACAGGTCATTGACTTGCCAATACATCACAGGGAGAACACATTCACAAACACATTCACATCTGTGAGTCCTCAAGTCAGTAGATCTGCTTGTTTTTTCAATTGCAGCACCCAGAGGACCCCCATACATACATACATACCCCCTACATACATCTTAACTGTTACATTCATTGATTGGTGTAAACAAGCTATGAGGTATCCTTCAGAATGGAGTGGAGTGGAGTGTCCCGCATACGCACAGCAAACTAATATTACAAACTGTATTCATTAAGATAAAACAAACCACTGGCATGCTCTAATGAGGCCACCAATGATAACGTTAAAAGTACAGTGTGTAGGATCTGGCGGCATCTAGTGGTGTGGTTGCAGATTGCAACCAACTGAGTACCCCTCTGATCACTCCCCCCTTTCCAAGACTGCGGTAACGTGAGTGCAAAACCGTGGTAACACCATTCGCCTCGCTCAGAGGCCATCCTCACTATAATAACACTACTTTAGGAGTAATGGAAATCAGACGGAGGTTGGTGGTATACCACAGTTTTGCACTCTGCAGCTCACATTACCGCAGTTTCACAAGCTTGTTGGAGAACTACGACGGCCTTCGGGTTAATGTAAGAATTAGAAAGGCTCTCACTAGAGCCAAAGTTTGGTTTGTCTGTTCTGTGCTACTTTAGAAACATGGCGAAGCAACATGGCGGACTCCGTGAAGAAGACCCACTCCCTATGTAGATAGGAAGGGGTCATTGTAAGCTAATAAAAACACAACGGTTATTATATTCAATTTCTGCTAATAGATCCCCCTAAATGTTACACACTGTTCCTTTAATGAATGGACTCCTCTCAAAGGCATGTTGGTTCAATAATTCCCAAGCACATTATATGTGTTACTATTGTTAACCTTAATGCTGCAGTGGGTAGAAATGGAGCAAATATGATTAAATAAAACTACCGCTATATCCTGACAGCAATGCATGAGACAGGTAATCTGAAAAAAAACATGTGCCTCTGTGTCCTCCGGTGTCCTCCGGTGTCCTCCTAATGGCATCTGCAAAATTTCACAGATCGGAGGAAAACAACCAATCAGAGCTAAGCTGAAGACTGCCGTCTCTGAGCAGCTGTCAATCACTCGCGAACTCCGATCAAATGGTCAAACTAGGCAGCGCTGACCAAATATGAATCAATATTCTGTTACTGTAATGTTACTTGATGAGTCTACACAGCCACTTGTTTCCATTCTGTCTCGTCTTTTCATAACATCAAAAAGAAAGAAAACCCCCTAAATGTTAAAAAAAAATTGTGACAAAATATGCGTAGCAGACCTCAACCGATTCCCGCGTCATGGGCTGGTGCAACAAAGAGACGAGGATGCATAAATGAAGAACTGGAAAGCACCCCACAAGAGCCAACAATTTCATCATTTGTGGCCCCAGCGGGGATCAGACTTCTAACCTTGGATGTGTCGGAGCCACTCTCTACCCACTGAGCTAGACAGGACCATGTGTGACCTTTAAGCCCAACTAAAGCATTTAAGTCCCCTGCGCTGATAATTTGATTGTCCTTTGCCTGTCTTTGCCTTTACTTCAGATAATTGGACGCTCCTTTGATAATGTGTACTCACTTCAGTTAGGGGGCATCAGGCACCGCGAGCAAAAAGTCAACAGGGTTGAATTTAGGATTTTATAAGTGAGCTTGTTGTCACAATGTTGTAGATTCTAACATATTAATATTTATGTCTAGCTGACTTTTGCTGTGTAAATGTGTGCTTTTGCTGTGTGGCATGTAGTATTTGTAATATAGATTATCTTTTCTTGAGTCAAGGAGTGTGTACCGGAATAAGAAAGAAAGTTATATATTTTGCAAATGCAGATTTTGTTACAATTTTCCTTCACTGGTGGCATTTAGAGAGGTGACATTACTGTAACGTAAATGGCCTACATTTCCATAAATTCAATTTACATCAGTAAGACCAATCAATAAAACAGTTAACGTAATATTCTCGGGGTAAAACGTCTGTAGCAACCTTGCCGTGCCTTCAAGGTGGATGAATCAGAAAGAAACCCCAGTAATGAAAAAAGCCAGCTATACTACAAAGTATTAATAGAAGCCAGTGAGTCTCAGCTGCAGTAGCCCCTTTCAGGGTTACAGCATTAACAATGAAAAAGGCTATAGCAATGAAATCCGTTGGTTTCTAATACAAATCTTTCGCAGTTAATCTCAGAGTGAGAGGAGCAGAATTATTTCATTTGTATCGTGCCTCAAGTCAATTAACTTGTCAATCTCAAAAGCGCAGTAAAGGGCTATCACGTACTCTCCAGGTGTGCACCATGTGTTCCTGCAGTTGTCCAACTCCACTCTGCTGTGATTTTAATGTAATAGATCTAATGTTATCTAAGCAGGGAAAATGTAAAAAACAATGTATAAAATCAAATCAATCCCCAGCTGACCTAACACACATGATCTGGTCATGCTCTAAATTGATACATTTCTGGTGCTCCTTTTTTAAAAATAATCTCCGAAGTCAACCTGGTGTAGGGATAGCTATATTTGGAGTTCCCGAGTCAGTTGAACATTGCACATCAGTGCAGCTATACATCATTGCTTTCACTTATCTTCTTGCTCGCAGAAGGATATTACTCCTTTGAAAGTCCTCTGCATCCCCTTCGTCATCATCCCTGATGGAGGATATGATATAAAATTAAACTTGCCATTCACGGATCAGCCCGGAAATTTTATTATACCTGGCAGCCCCTCGTATCTGATGTTGACTGGCTGACCGTGCTTCCGTATGATTAAGTATTTTTTTATTTTTTGTAGTATATGTTTTAATTTTATTCGGACGTAGTGTATTTGGGCAGACTAATGGACTTATGGCATATGAAATGTATTTCTCTCCATCAGCTAAATTGTATGACATCATAAAGTTTGATTTATGTAAACCGAATTGACCACTAACAGTTAAATTGTCCATTCAGCCTATTTTATCTGTAGTTTGGGATTTATCCAATAATTTTCATTACTGTCAATGTGCACTTTATTATTTATTATTTATTTTATTTTATTTAAATTTATTATTATTATTATTATTTCATTTATTTTTAATTTAATTTAACTTTGTTTTTTGTTCTTTATCCGTTTTGCATCGGCAATGGGTGAGGGTTGGGTGGGAGGGGGCTTTTGGGTGGGTGAAAATATCAAAATATGGAGGGACAGTTGTTTACATTTGTTCTCTATTTGTATGTTTCTGTACACCTGTTGTTACTCCCAATAAATTATTACTTAATAAAATTAATTAATAAAATCAACGCCCTGATATTGGTATTTGCTGTATGGCTAAAGACTAGCCAGTTACCCATCTAAGTTACAGTGCATGATGGGTAACAGCTGACCTCAACTGAAGGGAAATGTAGGTGTAGTTTTAGCCAACTCAAACAAGTCGGATGTCTAAATACAGTAGCTGAGTGAATTCACAGTTACTCATGCTTTTGAGGAGGGCTTGTTGATATAGTGTCACGGGGGACAAGTATGAAATTACTGGGGCTGAGATGTCTCCCTGTTTCCTAATAAAATGACACCTATGCTTGGACCGTATGCCCTGAACATTTCCTCTGGTGTTTTCTCGAGTCTGTGCCCCTCTCGGCTGCCCTTCTGTCCAAATAAAGATAAGGGAAGTGGTCCACCCACTCTGCTTTCAAAACAAGAGACAGCACCTTGTCTTTGATTATCTCACAGCATCTCTCTGCTCCCATCACCTACTTCCATTCCATCAATCACCTTTTCCTCTTCTTCTCCAACCTCGCCCTGCTCAGTTGACCTCACGTCTCCCTAACTCGTTTTTCCCTTCCTTTACTGTAATATGTTCATCTGTGTGTGGGAACCAGTCAGAGTGGCTGGATGAGTGGTTTAATTAGAGGAGGAGTAGTGGTCTGTCACCTCAGGCTGAGCACTGGCAATCAAGAGCCACTGGCTTGAAGAGAAGTCGGGCAAGGACGTTCATTGATTGGTGATTGTAGAAGTGTTGCTTAGGCTACGTGATGTAGCTTTGACTCAGATTAGGGATAAAGATAGTGCACTATAGTAGGATTTATTGTGCCAAAGGAGAGCCAGGTTGCTATTCCAGTCCAATGTTATACTGTATATATTGTACCTGCTAGTGGCTGTCCACTGGATGTGCACTCAAATATTCTGCTTAAGGCTGCGTTCACACCAAATCAGTCGTTGCGGCGCCAGTTCAACCCATTATTTGAACTAGTGCAGCCCCCTCTTGAACATGAACATGTTGCGTGTCCGTATTGCATCAACACTGAACTTCCTTTCCTTTGTTCTCAGCAATACACCGCCAAGTATGAAGTAGATCGGACGAACGGATCTCAAGATATGCGAAGGACATACACACAGACGGGCAGGCAGACAGACAGAGATTTCTCGCTTTATATACTTAGATGAAGGTGGTGCGTTTAAGCTGCATCGATGGGGACAGCAGGGGACGACCAAAAAAAACAAAACGCAGCAGCAAAATGTTGAAACAGAATCAACTTTTGGAGAAACGCTTGCCGTTGAATGGGCCATTAATGTGTTACATTCCGATACCGGCGCAGAACCCTGTGCTATTCGCTGCAACGCCTGATTTGGCATGAATGCAGCGTAACAGTGAGTTTTTTCACAAGTTATTGTGTTGTATTTTGTATACGTTGTCTGCAATAAAACATGTCTCATAGCTTTACAATGAACACATTTTTTTTATCTGTAAAAATACATCATGAATGGTATATTGTTAAATAAAATTGCTAAATGAAGAAAGGATGGTCTGTTTAAACTGTGATCATTGTCTTCTTTTCTTTCTTCTACTCTTTTTTCCTTCCTTGCTTCCTTACACATTGTGAACTGTCTTGTCAATATGTAGAATAGCACAGGCAATATGGCATTCACAGATAAAGTACAAAGTCTTAAAACATCCACGTTCTGCAATACAATAAAAAATACACACACACAAAAACAAAAAATCTTAAGAGTTGCACAGCTTTCTAAAGGGTTATTTTGCAGTGAAAATGTGAATGTGACACATATTTACAGTACTGGCTCAGATCTGCTTGGTTTCAAATGTAAGTGTCCAGTCTTGTGTGCAGCTTAGTGATTACTTACAAAGAGTTAGTGGCTCAACTCCCCACAGGTCACCACACTGGAGAGGCACTCCTCTTGCTGTGCGCTGCTTTGGATAAAGTGTCCCCCAAATGGCACATGCACTTTCCAGCTATCTAGATGGCCTTTGATTAGCTGCTCACATTAACTAAGGTTAAACCATCTTGATAAGATATAAATCATCATCATTGACTAGTACTTTAAATGAACGAAGGAATTTCATGCAGATAACATCTCCTTACCTTTCTACAGTATATGATACTTGAGCATCTACATTCGCTCCTGCTTTATAATTTCCGACTGTTTCACGGTGCCATTAAGATCATTAGAACTTTGGAGAACTTTGCACCACTCAGTCAAAGATAACAAAAGAAGCTCGGGTATTACACAATAACCACAAGTCAATGAATGACAGTTCACATAATGAGACTGAGCATATTGTTTAAACTATTTTCACAAGAAATCCATCATGATCCTGCTATGCATCGTAATTCTTTGACGCCTTGATGCAAACCAGACGTAAACAAGAGTGTTTTTGGAGAGAGAAGAAATTGCACCATCGAGAGCGAGCCGGATTGCTGAAAATAATGGCCGGATTAAAAACAGCATTCGAGTTGCAGCCTTTCAATTACCCTGGGCCTTATTGGATTTCCATTCATGTTGTTTTTACAATTTGTGTTTACCACTTAATTTACCTGCATGTAAAATGCTAGAACAGCGCTGGGGCATTATGGCACCTAGAGCAGAAAGAGACAAATAGCACCTGTACACCTGAGTATCCTCACTGACATGAGCAGACACAGGGCAAAGAGAACCTTACCGTATTAGTTATATCATTAAAAAGGATAGCTCCTTAACCGGTTATACTAAGCTTTATAACTATCAGGATAATTTAGCAATTGAAAAGGAATAATGAAAAGGATAACACAAATTTGACAGGTTATTGCAATAGGGGATGGATTCTCTTCCCATAATATCTGAACTTGTAACAAATGTTTTCCAGAACTTTTGAAAGATAATGGTAAAAAGCACAGGCAGTGCATTTCATTGCAAGAGAATAATAGAGAGTGCACAATTGTCTGTATGTGTTTGTGTGTGTGGGTTGGCTGTACATTGGGGGTAATTGCCGTTATGTTCATGTTAGAGATGGAGACATTAATGCAGATATGGCTTCTGAGGAGAGATTATGTGCCAATCTACAGTGTGCTCCATCCACAAAGCAACAACAGTCTCAACAGTTCAAAGATCTTAGGGCCTATTTAGCATGGCATGACTGCTGCTAGGGTTGGGGGTTTGATTTGCTGTGACATTTAGCAGGAAGAGAATGGTTCTAACTCACAAGAATTCACACCAGAAGCAACACTTCAGCAACATGTAGGCGCTATGCAAGCAACCATCCTTTCAAACCCACACTGTCTCTGGCTTTTCTTTTAAAAGCTCAATGCTAAAACCACCATTATTTAGAATTAAGCCTCTGAATGCATGAGTGAAATGTATTATAGTCCCAGGAATTTGTGATCCAAACAATTTGCAAAGATTTTTCTTCTTCTTTTCAAGTCTCAAGTACTCTCATTGTGTACCATTTTCTTTTACATTAAATAATAACATTTCTGACCCTGTTGTGAACCAAATTTAAATAAAAAATGATCATCTTTACAAATGAACCTCATCGTAACTACAATGAGGCCTGGGGAACCTTTTCAAAAACTTTTACAATTGACTTTTTAAAAACTGAACCATCCTAATGCATCTTTACTAATCCAATAATCAAGGCCAGTGGTTCTCAGCCAGGGGTCCGGGGACCCCCAGGTGTCCTTTACGGAGTCCCATTTGACTATTTAATTCTCTATAGAAGTGAACATAATGTGAGTAAGAGTCATAAGAGTGATTATTCTGATCATAGGTTTCATTTCCTCAACTGTAGATGACAACTATAGAATTCTGGTCTTAATCATATCTAACAACCAAAATCTTTCCAGATGGAAGTCATTGAAGCCAAACCTTATCAAATGGGTGAGAACCACTGATCTAGGCAGTGCCACATTGGCATCATATCATAGGAAGCACTACAGTAGGTTGCCTTAGACCAGTTTCAGTTATATGTTCAACATTTTGCTATCTGCACAGACTAGGGACCACACATACTCACAACATTCCTGCAATCCTGAGAGATTCCTTGTTCATCAGTTGAACCAGTTCATATTAATATATCCTTTCAGCAGTGGAGCTGTACAAAGATAGAAAAGATAGAAAAGAAAATAATATACTGTTGCAATAAAACAACATTTGAATATGTGTCACCACATGTACATCTGGCATTAAAACACAATCTGTATCTCTGGATAACGCATTTCCATGCAGGAGTAAATGCATGCAGAACGCGGTTGGATCAGCCAGACCACAAAAGGAAAAAAAAAAACTCTCAAGAGTGTAAAAAAGGTGAAGCTGTCGTAATTCAACGCTTGCCACACACATGTCGCTTAGAGATGGTCTTAACAAGCTGAGGATATCAGCTCCCCATCTATCCAAGTGTAGTCACTCTTGTTATTGTAAGGTGCAATGGATAGAAACCACCCATCATATGCTGTGGCATGAGTAAAGATTTGCCTGTGGAGAAAGCCAGTGAGTTGGTAACATGACAGTGTGAAGGGTGCAGATCGTGACAACAGTGAATGGAAATAGATGCGCTGCTGTACAGGGGCGATAAATTGTCTGTAACACAGACTTATAATGGCTGTGTGAGGGTGCGGGTATATGCAGGAGCCATTGAGAGGCACTTGGCTCATTAGGTTGAGGCATTGAGGTGATGAGTGGGTGTGTGAGCGGGTGAGTATATGACACGACAAGGCTTTGATGCGCTGGCAGGTAGAGAGCTCATTCTCCTGCTCTTCCCCTGTCATCCTTCTCTTTTTTCACTTCTCACACGTTCCCTCGCTCTTGATAACCTCACTACCAGCTGGATTATTGTTCCCCGTTCGGTGTCTTCACTGTTTCACTCTCTCTAAGCTCTCTCTGCCTCCTGTCTCTTTTCTGCTGCATCTCCTCCTCATTTGCTTTTTCCTCTCACTTTTTCTCAGTCGTTTGCCTTCTCCTCCTCTCCTGGCTGTGCTCCGCGCGGATATCTATAGCAACAACCTGACAGGACGTTCAGGTGGGCGAAGGTGTGAACATCCCTCAGAAAAAAAACCAACAACCCCATGATAGATGATATCTGCGTAAATACAGGATCTTCACAAGGCTGGCTTGTCATCATAGCAGTTTAGTGGATATTTACAGTATAGGCTGGTTAAAATAGTTCTGGGTGGGCTTGTTTGGATTCATAACATGCTCATAGTGTGAATGAGCAATCTGCGCCCACAGTGGCTGGTCCCGTCTACCAGTTGGGCATGATTTTAAAAACGCTGTTGTGACTTCTGGTTATATTTTCATCTTCATGTAACATTCTGTCTTTCCCTTTCTGGACATGCACAAATACAGTATACTGTATATCTTCACTTACACACACCTACACACACTCAAGACAAATTGATCTGCTCCTTGCATGGCAGCTCTGTCACCAATGGATGAATGAGATGCAAATTGTAAAATGCTCTGGCTGGTAAGGCAGGAAGGTGCTGACTCTTTAATGATTTTTTGGGGGCATTTCTCGACTTTATTTGACAGAGGACAGTGTAGGTCACTGTAAGATCACAAGGCCGGAGTCGAACACGGGACATTGCGGTTGTATGGCATGCGATCACCACTCGGATACCAAGGTGCTCCATGGTCACATTTTTTATATTGCATTATTTCTAATAGCCAGGAGGGGGCGACTCCTCTGGTTGCAGAAAGAAGTCTGATTGTATAGAAGTCTATGAGAAAATGAGCCTACTTCTCTCTTGATTTATTACCTCAGTAAACATTGTAAACATGAGTTTATGGTCTCAATCTCTAGTTTAAAGTCTTCTTCAATACAGCATGATGTTCATTTAGTAAATTATGGTCCCATTTAGAGTCAAATAGACCATAAAGCAGGGAATGTTTTAGGGTGTGGCTACCTTGTGACTGACAGGTCGCTACCACATCATTGGTCTGGGTGCCCTCTGCGTTTTTGCCCTACAACTTTAACCCTTTCACAGTCTGTTTTCAGTTAATTGAAAGGTCGCCTAAAAATGTCTTATTTAGCGTTTGGTTGTACTTAGCTCCACCCTGTTGCGTCACTTCTGGTTGCAAAAAAACACGATGGCGACGGCCAAGATCCCGAACTTGAGGCATCAAAACAGCAGTTCACAAACCAGTGGGTAACATGTCCACTTCGTATACAGTTGATGGACAACACAGATTAAACATTGATACATCGGAAACAAGTTAAATCTCGATATACCGTGTTGTATCTAGAGAGCGTTACAGAAGTCAAGTTGCTGCCCCCTGGCTGGACTTTGAAAATCAGCTCAATCAAAAAATGGATAAAACACATTTGGGGTATTTAAAGTACACAAAGAACACCAATTAAATGTGGTATTGTTTTTCACGTGCTCACACAGATGTTTTACAACAGGTACAAGCCATTCATCAATGAATTTTTTCCAATAGGCTTGTTTTATTGATGTTCAAGACCATTAAAAAAGCCAATGGCTTTTTTGGTAGAACTCTCTGTTGCAGAGTGTGGTGATATCAGCACTGAATGATGCCATTCAAATACAAAAGATATTTTGGAAAGAAATTTTATCCAAAGGGGGCTTTTATCCAAATTGCCACAGTTCCATGGCCGCAAATACTAAGAATGAAACCTTTAACCCTGACAGTTGTAGTGCAATGCTCCACTGAACAAAAAAACAGGAGCCACCCTAAGCAAGTTTAACATTATGCACAGATGCTTTATATATGTATACGGGACCACCAAAGGAAGAAAAGCAGGCAGTGAGTCAGCGAGTCGGGCTGCAGCTCATCAGTGCATTATCCCCCAACCTTTGCCTACTCTCTTCGCTCCACTTCAACTGCCTGCAAAACAGCATCCCTCTCGCACCAGCGCTGTGATAAGATCTGACTTAACCTTGGTGAGGTGCACCACCTTGCACTACCTTGTCACTACTACAGAACATCACCTTTGGGGGATAAGGGTACCATTAAGAGAGGAAATAGGCTTAACAGATACAGGCAGGTTTCAGTTTTGGGCTTGCATGTAGCATGCAGTGTTTAGTTCAGCATCATTTCCATCTCACAGGTTCTTTTTGAATGTTACAGTCGGTCTCGGATTCAGTCACATGTATGAGAGGAGAAAAAAAGTCATACAATTCACATTAGACCTCCAAATAGCTTGAGCATGTTTAGTGACACTCCGGGGATGGAAATGTCAGTCTGTTCACCCCTTTGATCCAGACTGAAATATCTCAACAACTGTTGAGTGGGTTGCTATGGAATTTTGCACAGACATACATGCTTCACAGAGGATGGTTTTCTCCTGCACCATCATAAGGTTGATATTTTTGTTTTTTAGTCAAATGTTCTGACAACGTTGGACTGATTACCATGAAATGTAACCCAGAGTATGAATACTAATGACTCGTGATCCCCTGACTTTAAAGTGCCATCTTCAATTAATTTTTTTTAAAGCAGCAGTGGGTAGTATTGGAGCAAGGAACTGAGCAGCTGTCAATCACTCGCAAACCCTGATCAAACAGTCAAACTAGGCAGCGCTGATCAACTATGAATCAATATTCTACCACTGTAATGCCTATTTCTCGCCTCAGATGTTTTCAGAAACATCTTGTAGTGTACTTTCTGCTGAGATCAGTTGAAGAAATATCAAGTACCGCCCACCAGCCAGAGCACACTTTCTCATTTTACAGCTAGTGTATCCGTATCCGTACATACACTTGCTATTTTTAGTGCATAAGTGCGTTCACACTGTGAAGTATGGCAAAATTAATTGCACTCTAAGTAAGCCTACCCGGATGTTGCTCTCAAAACAGGTGTGGAATGCTCCAAAAAATGTTTTTCTTTACGGTCTAATCGCTTGTCATGTGTCTCCGGCAGAAGCAACTCCTTTCACTGACTTGAAAGTTTAAATTGAAATTGACTGACCTTGAATGCCTCCTGTGTTCTCTTTCACTGGGGTATCATTGTACATCTTGTGTTTTTTACCATGTAAAAATAAATCACATTTTGTAATTACTCAATTTGAACTCTGAGCGCCATTAAAGCCACATTTATGTGTGCTAGATTAGTTAGTACAAAGACATGAGATTGGTGAGCAAAATTTCAAGGTGTAGAATAATTTTTTTCTTATTCTTTCTTGGATGAACTCCCACCTCTTTAACTTTCCCTAACAATTCCCAGTACTACATGGGTCTGACAAGTAATGATGGAGGGGGTGGTAGGCTATTATTCAAAGCTTTAATAACAGATGAAACTCTGAGAAATTGAAAATTAAATGGATCCCCTTTAGCAGGTATGGTAATTAAAAGTTAATGGAAAAATTGTGAGAGTACAGATACAGCAGCATTGTCAGATGGAATACATTACAACTCAGTAATTCACTTTGTGACGCCAGAGGTCACAGTACAGCCTTCTGAAGTGTTTGGGGTCTGAATCAGTGAAACATCTGGCATGGGGAGGTGCTCGCCTGATAACCCAGTGATAAACCAGCGCTCTCTGCTCAACATTAAAGGTATGGAGGTGCCAGGTAGTCATGAATAAATGCTTAACTTGTGCTATTTTTTTATGTTTCACTCACAACATACGGTAGGTTGGAAATAATAAATCTACTATAGTGTACATTTTTCAGCAGCAATTTGCTGCTCTGTTTCTCCAAACAAGCCAAGACAGGTCAGTTACCAATGTCTAGCCACCGGCCGCTTATTTTACTCTTAGCTGCGGGGTTGTGACTGAGGTTAAGATGACTACTGACAAAGAGATGTGCGTACTTTTTAAAAGAATGGGAACTGACGCCTGTGAGTGCTTAAACTGTGATAGCACAAGATAAAGCGGCCGGGCTGCTGATAACATCCGAGGATGGAAATGGCTTTCACTTATGAAAAAAGAGACAAAGCTCTGTGTGTAAACAGAATGAGGACTAAAGGGAAATGTATGAGACTGACAATGTGCACATTATAATTAAAACAAAATGGCCACCATAATAATACAATTAAAATTGCTTGTGAAAATAAATTATGGATATTGAAAGGCACTTACACATTCATTCACTCATTAATTCTTTCACACCAGGAACTAAAGCAGCATGTTGCCAGTCACACAGACACTGTTTAATAGGCATTGTTAGTCAGAACAGGTGTGACAACCACATCACCATAGCAAAATAATGTAAGAATAGTGTGGACAGCTTTTCCAATCACATAAATGTGCCACTTTTACTGCATTAAAAGCCATACAAAGAGGATATTCTAATCCTGAGGGAGAACGTTGGCTTATGATTTGTCCAAACAACGAAAGGTTCTTAGGAGGCAGATGATGAGATGTTAAAACAAGGACCCAAACTGTGTCATGCACACATGAGTCTCTATTGACTCGACCTGATCAGTGGGCAACCTCTGGGTCTGAGAAGTGAAGCCAATGCAGTTTGAGTGCCTTAAACTTGTATTCTTTCTAATAGCCAGCAGGGGGGGACTCCTCTGGTTGCAAAAATAAGTCTGACTGTATAGAAGTCTATGAGAAATGAGCCTACTTCTCACTTGATTTATTATCTCAGTAAACATTGTAAACGTGTTTATGGTCTCAATCGCTAGTTTCAAGTCTTCTTCAATACAGCATGATGTTCATGGCTACTTTGGGATTGACAGGTCGCTACCACGGCGTTGTCCGGTCTGGGAGTTGTCCTTGTTTTCGTCTTACAACTTTAACATTTTCACAGTGTAATTTCACTTCATGAAAGTTAATTGGAACACTTTGGTTGCCGAAAAATGTCTTATTCAGCGTTTGGTTGTACTTACTGCTCCACGCACTTGTGTCACTTCTGGTTGCAAAAAACAACATGGCGACGGGTAAAAACCAAGATAGCGGCGGCCAAAATGCCGAACTTAAGGCTTCAAAACAGCAGTCCACAAACCAATGAGTGCTGTCACGGTGACTACGTCCACTTTATATATACAATCTATGGGCCTGGAAGGATATCTCTCTGCAGATGTTGCAACACATTCTCACTCCCAACTCGTCAAATACCGAGGCTTGTTCAGTGGTCCTAAGCTTCAAACTATGACGCTCTTGTTCTTCCCTCATCAAAGAGTCCCCTTCCTTAATTAGACAGACAGATGACTTCAACACAGTCAAAGAATGATGAATTCATTGCGCACCGCCGTTTTGTATTGACAGTATGAAAATGGAGTAAAACTGATGTTATATGCTTTGTAAAGCTTATCTGATATATCTGACTACCAATATACTGTATCTAGCTGAAAGCCATTACCACGACAGGTTACATAGTGAACAATGAATACTGCATAACACATACAAACATGGCCTAACCTATCCTTCACACAATATAAACATCGACACAAATATAGGCATCTTATAAAATCGGTACTTACAGACAATACTTCTTCAAGTGATTCCAAAAGAAGATGGATGTAGATGCTTTGACTACACAGTTCCACAATGTGCTTTCTACCTGGGAGTGCAAGGAAAACAAAATGGACTGTACAGGGTTCAAAGAGAAAGCAATAAAGCATGTATTATACAAAAAAGAACCAGCACCCCCTAGTAGCTGCAAAATGAACTGAAAGGTTCTTTTTCTCAGGTGAGAACAGCTCAAGGTAACCCTCTAATGTCAGTTTCGGACGTATCAGGGACGGCATTTCAAAGCTTCAGTAAGCAGAACTTTACACTACGTCAGTTGCTCTGTCTAATAATGACGCGGGTGGATTTAGTTGAAAGCCCGCTGCGTTGCATATAGACGCTGCAGGGTGCCTTTGTGCGTCAGTATCAGACGCCGATGGGCACTGACCAAGCTGTGGTTGGATAATCAGTTGGGAGACGCCTCTCCACTGCTACTGCTTGTACTGATGCTCGAACTCTCTTAACCTGCATGCAGCTGTCAACCATTATCTGACTGATAGACTTGTGCACAATGGTCTTCAACAATTCTAGCGTTTGGCATATTTCAAGAAAACACAATTTTTTTTCCTATCTTCTCAAAAAATGTAAAATAATTATATGTAACAATTCTCTGGATCCACACCTGACAAGATATCAATCAAAAACATGACGGAGCTCAGCTTTAAGTACAAATTGCTAGACTTCATGAACCCTAGTAACAGCTAGCAGCTAACAAATCTTTGGCATTTGTTGGAAAATGGAGAATAGAAAGTGTGAAAGCTGCAGGATTGTTGAGTTCAAATGCATTGTAAATGTTGGAATGTGGAGTGAACAGCATCACTGACAGATCTGCTCTCTCTCTCTTCACCAGTGTTCCTCCCTTTCTGTCTCTCTTATACAAATTGTACTCTTGCAGCCCTTTAGGGAGGTGGTTGTGGTGAAAAAGAAGTGCCTTTAGAGGCCTATTAGCCACAGCGTCTGCAATGTTGATATGGGGGTATTTAACTTCAGCTTCTCCCGCTGCCTCTATCTGTCTTCATCTGTCTCACTCTGTCTGTGCTTCCCACTGTTTGTGTTTGAGTCAACAATCATTAATCATCTGTAGCCGGTACAACAAATGCTTTGGGACACTTTCAGTTAGGTGCAGCGTTGACAAGCACACGATAGAATACATACGTGTCCACATACACATACAAGTTATTGCAGCCATAAGACACCACTTTGCTCATCCTACACACAAACGCCCCAGAGCTAGCTGACTTTTACACATTTAAAAGAAATCATTCCAAACACACAATGCACGTACATTTCTCACCATATGATCAACACACTGCTGTTGCCATGAAACTGTATTTTTATCTTTATTGCACTCTTTCTCGCATCCACACTGTTGCATGTGAAGCGAGAATATCTGTAGTGCAGTGTTATCGTCTCAGAAATGTTAGATATCTACACAGGTATGTCAACAAAGTCAGCAACTTGGATGATGTTCAAGCAACTACCTTTATTATTTCCAGCCCCTTTTGCACTCTGAATCATTACGCCACTATCCTACCGTTTACAATTCATTGTTGTTTTGTTATATATACTTTTCTATGTATATGTATATCTGTACATAGCAGTTCAATGTTTATGTTTCTACCTTTGTCCTGCTTTGTTGTCCTTGTCCTAGCTGTATTTCTATTTCTGTGAAAGTACATTGAGAGCAACCAGAGTCAAAATCCTTTGAAGTGTGCACATACATGGACGTTAAAGCTGATTGTCACGTCTTATGTACAGTACTGTGAGCATCTTAAGTAGCATAAAATAAACCCTTAATGCCAACAAAGTTTATTCTGGCTTTCTTGTTACATGTATTAGGATAAGGGCATTCCTGTTCTAATGCAAACTAAATCAAGAAAGGCCACATAAATAATGCAAATGACCTCAAGACGTCACATAACAGCAAATGGTTGTCGTTGCTAGGCGACAGTGGCTGGTTAGCAATGGCACACATGAAGATGAAAACACACTTGTGGTCTGAGAACAGCTTTATTGTGACAAACTACTTTTATTGTAACCAGTGGCGCAGAGCCATGCACACAGTAGGCCTTTAGTTGAGCCAGAGGAGCTGAACACCTGAGCACAGCAAGACGCCGATAACTGATCATTTACTGAAGTTTAGATGAACGCTAACGGAGCGTGGATGCAAATTAGCAACGAGACCACTGATTAACCACAA
Source organism: Sebastiscus albofasciatus (assembly GCA_916701655.1). NCBI lineage: Eukaryota > Metazoa > Chordata > Actinopteri > Perciformes > Sebastidae > Sebastiscus > Sebastiscus albofasciatus. The sequence goes on from CAKAOI010046343.1 coordinate 18,582, forward strand.
CAAACATGATGACAAAAGATCGTCCGTGTCGCCATTTAACAATATACGTCAACCAATAGACTGCAGCAGATCTGTTCTGTATCCTCTCCTGCTTCCCACAAGTCCTGGCAGTTAAAGTGGCAGTAGGCAGTATATTTTTGGCATCATTGGGCAAAAATTCCATAATAACCTTTCAGCATATTGTAATTCAAGTGTTCTGAGAGAAAACTAGACTTCTGCTCCTCCTCATAGCTCTGTTTTCAGGCTTTAGAAAATCTAGCCCATGACGGGAGACTTTGACCAATCACAGGTCATTTCATGGAGAGAGCGTTCCTATTGGCTGTGCTCTGGTCATGTGACCGGAACTTGGCGTTCTTCACCAGATTTCACATTTTACAGCTAAACCGTGCACTACAAGATGATTCTGAAAACATTTGAGGCGAGAAATAGGCATTAACGTAACATAATATTGATTCATATTAGATCAGAACTGCCTAGTTTGACTGTTTGGTCAGCGTTCACGAGTGATTGATAGCCGACTCTTATACACAGCAGATGGATAGCAGACCTCAGATCAGCTCTCACTGCTTTTTTCCTCCGGTCTGTGAAATCTTGCAGATGCCGTTAGGAGCACCGGAAGACACAGAGGCACATGATTTTTTGATGATGTACTACTGTCACAATATAGCGACCGTTTCATAAAAAATATTTTTCTTAATCATATTTGCTCCGATCTCGCCTTCTTCAGCTTTAAGGTCCTGACACACCAAGCAGATGGTCAGCCGTCGGACAGTTTGGGCCGTCGGTGAGCGTCCGTTGGCCTTGTTTTTTCGGTGTGTCCCGCACCGTCAGCTCTAGTCTGCCCATGTCAGAGTTTTTTTGGTCGATTCAGCATGTTGAATCGGCGGTGGCGCCCGTTGGTGAGAGAAGCCACTCCGATTGGCTGTTCAGCTTAAACGACTAAGTGCACAAGAAGAGAAACGGATGTGAAGAAAGCAACCCGACGAGTAAAGTCAAGAGTAAAAACACAGAAGACGCTTCTCATTTTTCATCTCATCTGATCATTCCAATACACGGATATTTTCACAAGGACAAGGAGATCTGGAATGAAGCTAAGTGCTGAGTGAGAGTGGTGTGAAAAGTGTCGGCAAACGCTGCTTTATTTCATGCACGAATCATAACAACGGCTTGTATATCCGCAGTCCTTCAGTCCTTCCTTTTTGTTCCAAATCTTTCTTATATTGTTTTTTTGCAGACATGGCAAAGGTCATCTTATGAAAAGTAGAACATAACTCAGTGTCCGTGACATGAAATAAAAACAGAAAAAGGACCCCTCCCACCCCCCCCATGATCATCTGGCTAAGAGGGTTGTAAAAGTAATGATGTGCTGTATCGTAGTGGGCAAATTCTGAGATGAGGGGAGGCTCTATATTTATGTTGTAGGCCTGCTCAGTGGTTTTAAATACCTCAAACCAAAAGTAGGTTAGTCTCGGGCATATCCAGAACATATGTAAATGGTCAGCAAGGGAATACTTACATCTATTGCAGGCGTCGCTTCTGTCGGGATATATTTTTGCCAATTTAGCGTTGGTATAATGGGCTTTATGGAGCACCATACACTGCATCAGGCCGTGCCTGGCACATAAAGATGAGGAGTGCACTAGACCAATAATGTCACTTGGATATGTCAGTCCTCAGATCGTGCTCCCAGGAGTCTTTGAGGGGTGTGGTGACGGCCGGATTCAGGGAATCAGTTTTGCTGTTTATAATGGATATCAGCTGTTTTTGCTCTAAATCCAAGGTGAGAAATACAGACTACCTCGACCTGCTGGTGTGGAGAGTTATTTAATCTCACGCAGGCACAGAACGTGCATGGTAGGTAGTTGGCCGTCGGCTGTAGTCATTGAGTTGTGTTCGAGTGTAACGTTTTTGGCCAAGACAAAAACGACGTGAGGCGACGGAACTGGTGTCCTTTGTCGCCGCTAGTTCTTTGATGTTGGCTTGGTGTGTCCCCGGCTTTTCAGTTAGATAACTGTTTTTGCTTTGTATTAACAAGTCACCCAGAATATAAAGAATAAAATATAAAAAGTAACATTTTTAACTGTTCCCACTTTTACAGGTTCTAAAGCTTCTGTACTTTGTGGATCATTTCTCTCACATCACAGCGAGGTGGTTGTTCTCTTCTGACTAGTTTGTCATTCGGCTTCATGGTTTATTGCAATGATGGTTTTAAAGTGTGTTTTATCAAGGTGAAGAGGATTTTGTCTGTTTGCCTTTGATGGTTGTCTAGCTAATGCTTGGTGAGAGCTATATTACTTATGTTTATGTCTTAATTTTTTTTTACACCTGGTTCACTAGTTACTTCATTATGATGAATTGGCTAAAGCAGACGAGACCAAGACTGTGAACAGTGTATCGTCTGTGTGTGAATAAGAGAAAGAGACAAAAAAAAACAGTAAGGGAGAGAGAGAGAGAGAGAGAGAGAGAGAGAGTTTTGACATCATGGTATTCTTTTGGAACAGGTTCGGGTTAAAACAGTTTGTTAGCTGTTGGCCTATTCTCAGACTTGGCTCAGACCTGAATGTGTTGCCTGTTGTTTTGAGTAGATAATTGTCAAATGGTGATACATATCCAATGTCTAAATAAATTGCTGCATAATTTTGTGGCACATGACAGGCTTGCAACATTGGCCAACACTTTTGAAATGCCATGTTCATCCAGTACTTTGTGTGTTTAGTTTTTTAGATTCCATTTTGATTTTAAATTCATCATCTTGTGGCCCCGTATGTTACTGATCTTCTGTGTATTTATTGGCCCTGGTGTTAATCCAAGATCTCAAGTAGATTGTAATGGTGATCCATCCCTGAGGCCCTTCTACATTCTTTGTCATCTATTGTTTTATTTGTAAGACACACACTCATAAAAGCCTTTTTAAAATTCCTCCTGACCATGTCTTTGTTTACCATTCCTGTGTTGTGTTTGCTCCGTTATCTTTTAATCCTCTCTTGATAACTCATTTTTAATAGCCTTTTAGATTTTATACCCTTTCGCTTGTCAACCTTCTTGTGGTTTCTTCTCCACGTGCTGGTGTTTTCACTTCATTCAATTATTGTTTTATTTCCTTGGATAACCTCAACTATATTGCATTTTCATTTAAATCCCTCTTGATAACATCTTTCCGTAAAATAACCCTCAGACTTTGGCCTTTTATAGCCTTTTCTTGTGTGGATCTTTTAATGTGTTCTTATGTTTTATTCATTCTGTTTTTATTCCTGTATTACCCTTCATGGCTTGTCAAGAAACATGTTCTAAACATTAAAGCTACTCTACATATCTAAGGCCCTGTTCAGACCTAGTGTTAACATGCGTCCACAGTGATCGAATCACAAGTGGACAGCTCTAAGTACAGGTGTGAACGCACTCAAGACGCATTGAGGACACATTGAGATCCGATCTTTCAGACCACATTCAGAGGTGGTCTGGGCCACATATGACCACATTCTTTTAGCAGTGTGTACGCAAATGTGTCCTGGGCCACATTAAGGACCGCCTACTCAACGGATGTCCCGCTGGGATCCGCGGGATCACTGCGCTCCTCAGATGAACAGAAAGGCTAGCGCTCGTCTGCTTTGCAGCATGGAAACGGCCATTGTGCTCTACTGTATCCGGTTGGTACATCTGTATTCTATTAAAATATATCTTATCTATTGGCTACATAGTATACAGACTGGGAACAGGAAGTGCATGATTATCATACTGTCGGAGATGTGTTGGTGTTTTTGTTCTGCTGCATTGTGCGGAGCCTATGCAAATGTGTTACTTGGTGACATCACCACGTAAGAGAGGAAAAGGCAGGACTTCAAGCAAGGCAGGAAGTTTAGGAGCTGTGTTTCTGTGGGGGAGAGGAACTCTTTGGACTTTGGGCTTTGAAACTTTGCAGACCTTTAACATGCACAGGAAAGGGAAAAAGCACAAAAGCATAAAGCATAAAGGCATAGAAAAGCAAAGCATAACAGGTTGTCTTTAAAGATTAATTTGACTGATTTTCTAAGGATATCGTTATACTCTTTTCATCTCAATAATCGTGTAGTGAAAATGTTATATTGTGAAAGCCCTATCCATGAGTTACATGAAGTCTATTGTGCTATTGTTTTTTATTATACTGTATGAACAAATGGATAAAATGTTATGGGTAAACATGGGTAAACGCCAACCATTGGAGAATTGTTGCACCTGTCATAGTCATTTTATTCTCTTTTGCAGTTGTTTCACACTCTATAATTAGGTCTTACAAGCTAGTTTTACCCATCTAAAATTATGTAAACTAACAAAAAAGGTTACACCAAAACAGCACAAAATACATGCTTTTTCCTGTTTAGAGCTTTGGACTGCAACCTACTGTAATTGGAACCTCTATCTTTCCACACAACCACCTGTGACCCACTCACAGTGCATTAAAGCAGAGGTTTGGTCTGATGGTGGAGGTCTTGGTTTGCTGCTCAGAGGACTTTCTAAGTTGTCAAATAAATCACTGTGTCTTGCCTTCAGCTGCGTCCACTCACTTCTACACATAAGCTGCTTTCCCACATTTGTCATACTAGTCCCCATCAAACCTTCCAATCCTGCCCAGTCTGACTTTAACTCTGGTGAGGCCTGCTGAACCCGGAGGCCAAATTTCTGACATGGCATCAGATGGCTGATGTGACCCCATGTCCCACCGCTGACCTGGCAGACCTGCCTTATTACACCACTGCCATGTTAGTGCCAATTGAAAGTGGCAGCAGGGCCTGTCGCCGAATCCTAATCACAATGTATAATTGGCGGCTGGTTCAGTGTGCGCGTCTGGGGTGTGTGTGTGTGTGTGTGTGTGTGTGTGTAATACAGAAAGTGTGCATTGCACTGTGTTAACATAAAAATAGAATGAGGTTGATTGACTGTGTGTGTGTGTTGAGCAGGGGCATATTGTACTTGACACAGAGCTTAGTGACTGGATAAATGCATTCACCACACTTCAAAACCCAAATATAGAATCATTTAAGATGAAATCATTGAGTTCCCACACTAATTTCCAAGGGATGTTGAGGGTGCAGGTTGGGTTGATTAAATAAAATGCTATATGCATGCAGCAGTAGTGATGATGCAGTAGTCGTATGTGAGCATTGTGGCTGCGGCAGCATAGCAGAGCGAAAGAGTGAGCAGAGCTTGACAGTTTAAGTAGACACACTGGATATGAGTAGAGAGCGAACAGTGTAGTGTGTGAGTGCGGTAAAGTATCTGCCTGAACTGGCTCGTATAGGACTCGCTCCATTTACTTGCTTGTTACTTAAAAGCTGAAAGAAACATGTAAGAAGAGGCCTTCATGGTTTGGATGGATATACTCTCAAAGCAGCTTGGGAGGGATCTTAATTATTAGCAATCCAAATATTTGAATCAACTGAAAATACCCATGTTTAAACATTAAATCAATGAATACTTTATGATTATGAATACATTCACACATCATTCTGGAGGACTCCATCTGGAAGGATCATCATCTATGTGTGTTAATTGAAGAAAACAACACTCAATGTGTATTTACAGTGTATGTTGTAATTTTTTTTTTAATAGTAACAAGCTCTGTTACACTGCATAACAATTATAGTTCCAAACATTTGCTAGCTGCCTATCCCAACCACAGCACTCTACTATTGGTTACTAAGCTTTTCTTGTGTAGCAGGTGGGGGTCTTGGATTTGTTGCTTATAGGCATTTGGATGAAACCAATTGTTTCAAAAGTCATCCAAGGTTAAATTTTCTCAGCTGTCCAGTTTGGTGTAAAAGGATGTAATACATACCTGATAGACTAATAAACAGTTGCGGTATGTGCCTTTAAAGGGGCTCTACAGTATGTAAGAATCAGAAATTGCTTGTTAACAGTGACACATGTGGCCGTTAAGTCAATGGCAGTCAGCGTTCTGTTGCTCGTGCTTGCACTACGTAGACACATCGGTCAAAACAGTGAGGCGACACACACAAGACAGAACGTGATTGACAGCTAAAACCACAATATCACTATATATTTCACATGCTTGGCAGTAATGTTAGCTTACCTATCCCATAAGATTTTTGCCAACTCGGGGTCCGTTTTGAGATCCAAAACCAAACAAAGGTCCCTCCATGAATTGAAGTCCCGGCTGATGTTGATCCTAGTTCCCCCCAACCTACAACCTACTTATTAGAAGGCATGGGGTAGCCCTATGACATGTTACAACCTGTTCACACATAAAAAACGTTTATATGTGTAAAAACTTACATACAGTCCCTTTAAGTTTTTACTGAGTTGAAACATCAACAGTCTGATGATCTGTTTGAAATATGTCAAAAAAACAACAACAACAACACTAAATGAGTGAGAGATTTGAAAAACATCCACCGGGTGACTTGATGGTAAAATACTGTTTGGACCATACAAGTGAAAACTAATAGACTATGACCAAAAGTCTCACCGCAAGAAAGGGGTTTAAAGAGCAATATATCAATCCCAAAAGAGCAGGGAGCTGACATTTTGTCAGTGCTTAATATTCAAATTAAACATGACTTTATTCCTAAGAGATGTTTGATAGCACAGCTGAATGGCCATGTACCCTTACAGTGCCTGAACCGGGCCTGACATCAGTGAGCATGAAGGCACATGAAAGACACTTTCCTTTGGAGTTGGTAATTCATCAGTATTCATCGCACGTGGAAATGTGCCTCTATAAACTACGATGTTACATCATCATTTCAGGATGATATTGATATCTCAGAGCTGAGTTTAATATTCACAGGTTGCAGAGGAGTGACTCCTCCACTCTTTATCCCGTGCCAAGTTTCTTTAAATAAACTCTGAAGTGGAGAAAACATGAGGTGACCCAAAAGTCAGAGTTAATATTCAATCACGTGGAGCCTTTGAGCACAAATGAATGTATGAGGGAACCACGCTAGCAGCGGAAAAAGGACAAATCCCCTGCTGCAAAATATGATCAATACAAAGCATGCTCATGTTTTCTTTTATCAGCTTACTAGCACAAGCATATAAATGGCACAATAAAAGATACACGGATAGCAAAGAAAGCAGAAATTACCCAAATTCAGTAGCCTAATGAAAAACAGTCTGATTGAACATCCAATTCAGAGCACTCACTTTTTCCTTTTTAATATAACACCCCCACTTCTTCTCCCTCTCACCTCATTGAGGTAAAAGGGTTGTGTTTGTGAGCAACCATACTCGCTCAGTCGCATTCGCGGGTCAGGGAGCTCTTATCTATGATATCCAGTGCATGAATCAACTTCACTGTAGTTTTGACTTCTGGGTTAAAGAGATAAATGGGATACGGAGGACGGTGCGTGATGGGGTTGGAGCAAAAGATGAGCAGAAGGGCAAAGGGGATTGATAAGTCATATGTCTTTTAGTTAAAATGAATGAATGTATGTAAATACCACAATGCTTTACTCTGACCCTACCATTCACTATTTAGCATTTAGGCAGTATATAAAGATGTAATAAATAGAATAAATGGCTGATAACATACTATGATATACTTGTAAGCAGATTTGTTAATGCATTACTCGTCGTAAGTGGAGGCATTATGAATAAGTTTATAACATAGATGAACTCTATAAATGATAAACACTTAATATCCTTATTTGCTTACGACTACATTATAGTTTGTGATAATCAAATGATGGTATCATAGGCATTTTGGCCACCCCATCTTGGTATTTAGCTGTCGCCACCTGACAACACCATGGTAGTAACCTGTCAATCACAAGGTAGCCACGCCCTAAAGCATCCCCTGCTTTATGGTCTATTTGACTCTAAATGGGACCATAATTTACTAAATGAACATCATGCTGTATTGAAGAAGACTTGAAACTAGAGATTGAGACCATAAACCCATGTTTACTGAGGTAATAAATCAAGTGAGAAGTAGGCTCATTTTCTCATAGACTTCTATACAATCAGAATTTTTTTTGCAATCAGAGGAGTCGCCCCCTGCTGGCTGTTAGAAAGAATGCAAGTTTAAGGCACTTCTGCATTGGCTTCACTGTTCAGACCCGGAGGCAGCCCACTGGTCTGTGTACGGCTTATGAATGCTAAAGTGTTACCAAAAATACAAAAGATTTTTACATCTCTTTTAATCAGGTTTTTTTGAGTGTCACACTTTTTTCACTGGCATCCAATATCAAATGCACTGGCACACTCTCACTCACTCACTCTAAAGGTAATATAAGTTTTCACTTGAGTCTATATTTCCATGTTGTGATTCCACACATGGTGTTCTGATTGGCAGCTAATTAAGGGCTTTGGAACAATATATAAAACTTAATTTCACAGAAAATGCCACCCCTTTTATAATTGACACTTTCAGATGTGCAAGTGAAGATTTTTTTTTCATATGCTGTCGTTATTGCGTTGGGAGGAGAGTTAGGTATGGGCTCTGAGGTGGTTTCAATGCTGTTGAATGATTAATTCACGCCATGATTTCATGCAAGCACAAATGTGAGATTTTTACATGACACAAAATCTCAGTTTTATGCAGGGTAGACAATGAAACTCAAGGTGTTTATATAAGCATCTCACCTCAAAATCAAACACGTGAAAATCTCACGAATCTATGCAGATGAGACAAAGAAACTCAAGTTGCTCACATTAAAATAAAGAAGAAAAAAATACATTAGCATATAAATCAGAATAACATCACATCTGAAAATACACTATGGAGGATATGCATTTAACAAACTGAAGACATAATGAAATTAGAACATCTAATGCAGGGCCAAGTGTTACCAAATGTTAAAAAATATAGAACATAAAGTTTATTTGCCACAACAAGAAAAGACATGATAAAGAGGAAGAATGGGCTGCTATACTTTGTTTCCCGGTGAAGTCAGGTGTTTAAGGAGTTGAGGGAGACAACGCCAAAAGATGACGGAGCAGTGAGGAAACCCACTGCCACAGTATATTAGCTTTGGAAGCTTGTGCAAATTTAGAAGTCAGTTCACAAGTAACAGATTAAAATTTCAGCACCAGGCAAAGACAGGTGAGAGGGGAGGAGAAAGGAGGGGAGGGAGGTTAAGAGAAAAAAGACAGAGAGGAAGAGCGAAAAAACTGAGTACCATGTTACTACATTTACATTGTAGACATCTTTCTGATGCTGTCACACAGTAGGACTGTGTGAGTCCAACAGTAGGATCAGCTTCAGTTCCTAGATTACAAACATTACGAGCCACAAGAAGTCAAGCTTAATGAAGTTTAAGAGAAACCAAGACACAATATCCTCATGATCTGTTCTAGTAATCACTGCCCTCTCATACACGACCCAAAGTTCAGGAAGGATCTTTGCTTTCAGTCCACATACAGGAAGTGCTTAACATATACACATCAAACCTCAAGGATGGGCGGCATGAGGGATCTCACAGAGAACACAAAGGCAAGCAGGAAATCCTCAAAAGTGACCACCTTTTTTGGAGACTCTTTTGAGGGCTTTCTGACATGTCGGTGGATTTGCTCCGGCTCTCCCCCAGATATCGCATGCCTGCAACGAATCCTTTCATCCTGAGCTCAAAGCTAAGCAGCATTATCATAGCACTGTATTTCAGCACAGTGGATCAGATAGGGGAGGCTAAGGTGAATGTTACTTACCAGATGGTGAACTTGTATGGGTCTGGTTCACTGAGAGGGGGGCGGTGGGGGGGCATATCAACACATGACGTAGTACAGTGTTTCCCACAGGATTCTTTTAGACTGATGTGTGTGGACCTTGGACCGTAGGGGGGTCCAGGGGCATGCTTATGATTATGATTGGATAAATGTCCAAAATGTCACGCTGTTTAATGTAGACATTATCGCCAGCGTTCTATGACCTTAATACCTGGCTTATCCAGGAAGTCCAGTTTTTGCTTGCGATGTTAAAAATGAACCCAACACCACACAGAACATGTGACAAGGTTCTACCTGATATACTGTACATGTCTGCGTGTCTGTGGTTAGCCATGTCAGGGCTTTGAGAGACAGCACCGGATGCCGAGGCGAATGTTGAGCGAAGATCAACCCTTATGTTGGTCTACTAGAATAAAAGGGCAAAACATTTCCGATACACTTTTGCAGAAACACCTACCAAGTGTCTGGCGTGATGAGAAATTATTTCCAAATCCATACTCAATGATTTTCAAATCCACTTTGGTGGGATGGTTGACAGTCATGGTGTTTATGATGCAAGGAGGTGAAATACTAGTAAAATGTTTCAAATCTATTTGATATGCCTTGATCGGATTTAAGAGTTTTGTCGTGCATAGTGAAAAGTATGCCTTCTGAGTCACCTACACACAATGGTTACAGGCTTGGCGGTTCAGTCAGTTGTTGAGTATTGAAGTGACTGCCATTCCTTTGTGTTACAAATTAATAACAGAGATGTAACACCATGGGATATCTTAATGAAACACCACTCAGTGAAAATAAGCAAACAGTTTGTTTTCCACAAATTAATTTAGGTTTCAGAAATAACCTGCGGTTAATGTATACTTATTATGTTCCTAAATTGGACCCGTATGTGATGACTAAAGTGGTTATATTGTTTTGAAAGTGTCCTCTGAGTACACTACAAATTGTTATTCAAAGCAAACCATTTTTGGTACGCCTCGTGTCTCAGGTTGCAATGACTTTCTGTGCAGCTCCGCAACTCATTGTTATCCCTGAATATGATTTCAGAGCCTAGTGGAGACACAAGGGCTGCCATTGAGTATGTTTGGGCTATCGCCACAGTCTATTTTACACCTCACTAGCTTTGGATGAACCCATAAAATTACTGTGTCGGGCCTCGGCCTGGTAAACCTTGCACCGGCAATGCTCTACGGTGCTTCATTGCTGTTGAAACTCATATAAATTCATGACTTCTCTTCTGTCTGCGTCATGAGAAAACAGGAACCTCTCTGTTGCCTTATCAACGAGATACCCCGCATATCTTAGTTCATCTAATGGAAGCAGAGCCATAGCAGTTCAGAGTAAATATAAACTGTGTTTCGATTGACCATTATGTATCCAACAAACGCACTGTCAAATCGAAAAAGGAGTAGCAAGGCTGGACAGCAGGATGGAGGAAAATATGTTGGAAAGAGGCTTTGCTAATGATGTTGCTAATTTGATGGACATGCAAAGAAGGTAGTGAGGGGGGGCAAGATTGAGGCATTCGGAACATCACAAACAGTTGATTTATGCATGCGATGCTAATTAGCTGCTCTATTTCCTCTCATTTACTTGCCACCTGAGATGTCCTTGGGCAAGCAAAATAAACAATTACACACACATACACACCCATCCTCTAAACTTCCGAATACTAGAGACTATAGTCACCCAATGGAATCTTTTTGGGCGTATCCACCGCAGGAACTCTCCCAGGAACCTGCGTTCTTAACTGGAGGAACCAGAGACTAAATTTAGTTCCTGTAGGATATAATTCAAGGTGGCAAAAATGTCTCTGGAGGAATTACTTTCCAGTGGTTCAGGAGATATCAGGGCAAAGCTTGCAGGACTGACCATCACCGATTGGTCAAATACAGACTCTGCAGCTGCTTTAACATGTGCACGGTTTCATCCACTAAACAAGAAAGCACTAGGTGACTGTGCGAAAGACGGAAGCCTGAGCGAACGAGACTTGAGAAAGTGGTGGTCGAGAAAGTTAGTGAGTGAATGAGAGAGAGGGAGTGGTGATGAGAGGACAATGAGAGTGAAAGAGAGAAATGAAACTTTAATAGCTTATAGTTTAATTGTGGTTACATTTTGAAGTAATCTCTATAAATGGATTCTGCATTCATATGCAGAATCTGCAGGCAACGGGACACGGTTTTGGCGTCAGAAGCATTCTGGTTTCCTTTTGTAGTCCGAGTAGTACTTACCAACCACATTCAAGCAGGCTTTGGTGGAATGCAGGTAAACAGTCCGTGTGGAGAGCAGAAGGGGCGGAACGCATTGGCCGAAATGCAATCTCAGAACCCACCGGCTATCATCTGACGATGATTTAGCTTTTTATTAATTAGCTTGTAAACTGGCTACTTCTGAAACAATCCGGTCGTACACGTCGTCTTTCAACTCCAACTCCAGTCTCAGGACTGTAAACAATGAGCGGCGCACGGGAAAGGAAGTCTTGGCCCGGATATCCGCTGGCTACACCTGAACCCTAGAAATATACAGTAGCCCCCAGAGGCTTATCTGTCATCAGACCAATAGACAATGGGTTCCCAGATTGCATTCTTAAAGTGGCAGTAGGCAGTATATTTTTGGCATCATTTGGCAAAAAATCCATAATAACCTTTCAGTGTTCTGAGAGAAAACTAGACTTCTGCTCCTCCTCGTGGCTCTGTTTTCAGGCTTTAGAAAATCTAGCCCGTGACGGGAAACTTTGACCAATCACAGGTCATTTCATGGAGAGAGCGTTCCTATTGGCTGTGCTCTGGTCATGTAATCGAAACTTGCCGTTCCTTCACCAGATTTAACAATGGCGGCGGCGGCACAAACTTTCTCATTTTACAGCTAAACTGTGCACTACAAGATAATTCTGAAAACATTTGAGGTGAGAAATAGGCATTAACGTAACATAATATTGATTCATATTTGATCAGCGCTGCCTAGTTTGACCGTTTGGTTGGAGTTCGCGAGTGATTGACAGCCGGCTCTCATAGACGGCAGCTGGACAGCAGACCTCAGATCAGTTCTTTACTGCTTGTTTTCCTCCGGTAAGTGAAATCGTGCAGATGCCTTTAGGAGTACCGGAGGACACAGAGGCACATGATTTTTGTCAGGTTACCAGTTTCATGAACTACTGTCCCGATATAGCAAACGCTTTATAACAATACCTTTTTTAATCATATTTGCTCCAATCTCGCCTAATTCAGCTTCAAGCAGAAATAAATAACCGTCAAGCCCTGAACAGGCACTGTGGAGTTTTAAGTCTACTTTTTGACCTCTGTTATTCATTAATTTCATCCATTGAAACATCAGAGTCATGCTACAGTAAATACATAAAATCAAGTATAACATGATGGCTCTTTGCGTTTCTTTCCTCTGACCAGTTTGCCTCAACTTCATGCGTTAGATGTGGTGGAAATACCAGGAATGCACAAAAGGGCCAGTTTTCCTAGTTTAGTTTAGTTTTAGTTTGAAAAGGGCTAATAGCAAATTATACCAATGGAGACTGTTAGATCTCTTGGCCATGTTGGCAATTGTAATCTACATCATACATATAGCTAGGTATGTGTTTCCCTGCAAGGAGGACCTTTGAAATGTTTCATCTGTGACATTTCCCCAAAAACTCAAAACATCTTTACCTTGAAATGTGTGTGTATTTTTAAGCTCCTCTATCATTTGATAAAGATTCACACTGAAATTATCCAACTGCAGGTAATTCTTCTGCTGTGTTGGTGCACCTACGCTCAAATGTTTAATTAAGGTTGATTCAAATGTCAAATTGAGGACCATTACAAATCATTTTTCAAGATATTGCCAATGAGATTATTCCAGTCTGACACAGAAGAACACGCAATGCACTGGAGAGAAAAAAGAATGGCTGGTGGAGAAACAATTTGCACTATCACATGCACGGTGGCAGTTAATAATCTCTCTTGATGAATTACCCGAGTCAAAACAGCCTAAAATGAACAGGGAAATAAAAAATGTCTAAATGGTAGACTGTGAGAAACAGACATTTGGAGAGTTTATTGTTTAATTAACTAGTCCCGATGTGCCCGTCAAATGAAAATCCAATTATTGCCAGCTTTATGTACAAGGCGGGCAACCACAGCCAGAATTTAGTCAATGCTAATATAAATCACCATGCGTCCCACCAATCACGCTACCTATCAATTAACCTTTCCAATCATTACTTGGACAGGGCAAATTTCAGTGCTTTGGAAATGTAGACATACTTCCAATATGTCATTATTGTGTTTATGACCTCCAATTCCTTGGTTCATAAGCAGCGTTATGATGACCATCAATCCTCTTGGCCTTTTGACCCCCTTAAAAAAAAAAGTGAATGGTGACCACGAGCCGCTGTTAAATCCATACACCATTCCTCACATCTTTGCTCAATAAAAATGCCCCTTGCTTTGGTTAGAAGAACGAATAAAACAACCAGACCACACAGCCACCCTCACGTGGAACGTGAGTGAGGAATGAAGCATTGTCTCGACACCAATGGCTTGTAATTACAGCACCCTCACTTCTTGGCGGCGGCCCTCTGACAGCCTTCTAATGGATTCTGCGCCGGCGCTCCGGCAAACACCTGTCGGCCCCCGGATAGAGAGAGCACGGCCTGCCTTGTCCTTTTATATTTCAGTCATTATTTCATTACTCATGCTGTGCTTACATTCTGTCTCGCCTCAGGCACCCCCTAAGCACCCCACTACCACCCACACTTACACGAGCAAACACATACTCTCTATCTATCTTTGGAGTAAAGAATGAGTATGATATGAAAAATGAATGATGGGGCAGTGGTTTGTTACTAAACCTGAGATTATAAGCTATGCAAAGACAGGAGTGTGTAGGGGAGGAGTGATTGAGGCTAGAGGAAAAAGGAGGGAGAGACAGAGAAGAGAAACAGGGAGGTGTAAGGAAGGAAGAAGTGCGTGACTTAGAGTAAGCTTGAGTCATGACAGTGATATGAAACCATTTCTCTGCTTTTCAGCTTGTGTGACAGTAGTAAATGCATTTGAAGGTTACCAAAGTGTCGAGTGAGGATCCCCCTACTTTACACTCACAAGTGTTTCATACACCGGCAGAACACTGGACATGCTTTACAGCTCAGAGATCCCAGACGGTGTGTTCATTAAATTATTTCAAGCTTTCCCCAATGATGACAAACTTGCAGTATAACCACACTGATGCTACAGTGACCACCAAGTTGGTAGAGTTCAGAGACACAAACAAATAAACCCATTCAGGCTATCTCAATGTAGAAGATAAAACAGAATCAGCGATTTCTTTTTCCATTCCTTTCTTTTTTCTTTTGACATTGGGGGGGATCGCATCCTGCCGCCTCGCCTTGATTATGCCCTAGACACACACACAGTTGTGTTTACATAACTTTAGAGGACATTACATTGACTTACTTTGTTTCCTGGAGACTTACTCCAACCTTAATCATAACCGCTACTTGCCCAATCCTAACCCTTGCCCTGACCTTAAACCAAGACTTCACCCTAAAATGTAATGATTTACTTTATGTGGACTTTTATTTAGTCCCCAAAAGGAAGGAGCGTCCCCACAATGTGACTGTGTGAACAGATTTATGTCCCCATATCATCAATAATACAAACATACACACACACACACACACTCACTCACAGTCATTTTCCAGCAATGGGAATGTAAGTAGATGTTGTTCCTAGCTTTAAATGGAACTGAATGGCTGATGAACATTTTGGAAAAAGTAACGCCTACACATACTGATGATACTGATGGAATTAGTCCTATTTCACACTCACAGACTTTCACTGAAGCAGCATTGCAATGACATGCACTGTTTCAGCCAACCAGGATGGACCACTTATCCCTCTAGAAATGGCCATTTCACAGTACTAAACTGGCATCTGCTTTCTTTCAGCAACTGAAATTGCAACACAACAAATGAGGCGATTTAGTTCAATAAAGGTTGGCTGTGTCCCCTCTTCTTCAACACGATGCTCCCGTAGCACCCCATACTAACCGTGGTTTTGGGTTCGCATTTAGTGATTGAAGGTGACAAGGCTATCACCAAAGAAGCCTCTGTGTAGAAGCGGCTAGGACGGTACATAGACATTTCAATATGCAGCTCTGCAGAGGTGGGCATGCCTATAGAGTTTCTACCTGTGCTCATAGAACTACCATTACAAAGTACCTTTGTCTCGGGGAAATATTTATTCAATTACATCCACCAAGGCCAAAGGCCAAAGGCCTTGGTCCAAGGAGGTTATGTTTTCACCTGCGTTGGTTTGTGTGTTTGTTTGTCGGTCTGTCTGTCAGTCTGTTAGCAGGATTACTCCAAAGGTTTCCAATGTATTTGAATGAATGTTTTTGGAGGGGTGGGCGCAATGAACAATCCATTAGATTTGATCATGATCCGAATTCAGGATTTTTTTTAAGGATTCTGATCAGCCTGAGCATTAAGACCACAGAGTATAACACAATAGCAGTGTAACTAATGACGCATTGATGACGCATGACCCCTCCTCCTTCTGAAGGCAGAGAGATACGTGTGTGGATCGTGTGGATGTGTGGCGAGACAGGTGCGGGAGCTGCTGGCCATTCGCGATGAGAAGAAAAAAACGGTAGATGACGGGATGAGAGGCAACGTAGTGTAACATTATACAGACATAACAAGGCTGCTGAATGAGAGAGGCATCCACTGATACGTTACACGGAAACACACCGTGTGAATAACGAGCCGACCACCTCATGGTACTGCCAGCTGTGAGCTGTGATCTGTTTTTAAAGTCAGGCACCTTGGCGGAGGTCTGCGCTCTCCGAGTGCCATTCTAGTTACTTATATTTTCCCATTGCACTTTGTAAGCTTTATTCTGGAGAAACATTGAAGTTAGCAGTTATATTTTACCTTCTGCTATAAAACTTCGACATGTTTGAAGATGATGTGTATTTCCGAACCACACTGTGAGGAATTTCAAGTAACATTTTTTTTGCTATCAGCTTTTTGTAATGAAACAATTCAAATACCACTGACTTGGCAATGAAATCATTTGCATTCCAGTCAGAGGTGCTGAGTTTTCTGATGAAAATGCAGAAGAAGAGAGGCAACATTGTGTCATTGTAAATGAAATTCATTACAGTATCTCATGAAAACAATATTAGTTTCCATAAAGCAATATAGGCACGCTGGAGGTGGTGACTGGTCTCTATGGTTACCGAACATATCAAATCCAGATGAATACCTTAACACGTTGTCAAGACATTCTCTCTCTTATAATTAAGAGTATATACATTGTCATTTACTAAAATACACTATCAGAGCTGTAAAGCTGTGGCCAATGAGTGCTTAAGGCCAACATACTGATTTATATTCATCTATTTTCCAACTTACAGACCTGTTGACATGCTTGACAGCACAACCTTTAAAACCACAGCACTATCATGAATAAAGCCTATTGTGATTGTACTTTTTAGACTTGAGGTGTAAAAATGTGCAGCAACTAATTATGTTTGTTAAGTCATCAGATGCAAAATCAACTTTTAGAATAAAACTTGCCCGTACAAACTACCGCTACATTCACGGCGTTCACAACCCCTTCAGCGTTAATACTGGTTTCGCCTCTCCTTTGACCTCCCTAGCCACCACCTCACCCATCACACTCCCTATGTTTTGCTTCCACATACCATGTTAAACCATCAATCTTGGTAATAATGGGGTTTCGTACAAGAATCAGTTGTGCAACCTATCAAGTGAGTCAGACTGATCTACAAATGCAAACCACAATGTAGGTTTCAAAATATTCAGAAAATCAGCTTTGCAGATGTTTTATGAGGATGGATATACTACATGAAATGTATATATTTATGAGTTCATAAATGAAAACAAGTATATAATCTGGTGCCCCCATGTTCGAAAAAAACAAAACAAACAAAAAAACACTGCAGAGGTGCCATCTTGGATGCTTCTATCGTAGATAAAACATGATGAAGTAGCTAGAACAATAGGTCAAGCCACCTAAATGATGATTTTTAACATATAACTATTCTATTCTCACATCTTTGTGACCATAGAACCACCACTTTACAGAATGATGTATGTGCATAAGATGTATTCTGAGGTGAAAAGTAGCCTACAATAAAACTTCAGTGTGTCACGACAGTTGTGACACAGAAAGATGAAATAGCGACCTTGAGGTGAGTGGTCCGCAATAATATATATAATATAATAAATATAATATGTAAATAAATCAAAGGTTCCTATCAAATTCCATTGATTCCCATGTTTCCACCATAGAGGACATTACATTGACTTGCATTAATTTCCTGGAGACCTACCCTAACCCTGAACTAAACATGACCTTACCCTAATCCTTAATCAAGTCTTCACCCTAAAATGTAATGATTTACATCATGAGGACTTGCATTTTGTCCACAAAAGGAAGGCAAGTCTCCACAATGTGAACAGATTTATGTCCCCAAAACAGTAATAAGTAATACATTCGCACACACATACACACTGCATGATTCTCAGGGATGTCTGGAGAGTGCAGTCGCCAAAAAGTTGGTGACAAAACACAAAAATTATCACTTTCTAAATATGACATTTCCTTCATAATATTGTTTTTTCTCTAAATCTGCAATTAAATTGACAAATAACAGTTTAAACATGTACTTTGTACAATTTAGATGTTCACAACAAAGCCCTCTCCAAACCACTACTTGCACTGGAGCATGCGTATCCCATTTTCCTTGTCTTTGAGGACCCATATTTTGTAATGAAACATGTAATGAGATATCTTAAATTGTGTTTTTTGGGTTACAAATGTAGAGTGCACATTGTTATGACATTGCCCCCTCGGGCACCATTTAGGCATGTCAGTGGCAGCCAGGCATTTGCTGGTAATTCATTCTTGGCAACTGTTATTTGCTGTAAATGGATTGCTGAATGGCGCTCTCTATACATCCCTTTAAGAAGCTACTGTATGTGTTGAGCATGTATGTAGCAAACATTTCCAAAGCCACTACCGTAAATAGGTGCTCATACACTAGGTGTGTTATTGTCTGCGTAGAGGTGTACATTTATATTCATGTCTGCAATTGTGTGTGTATCGGCTACTGCAACACTGCTATATAAATCTATATTTAGTTCTGAGTTATATTGCATACACATCAGCTTTAGTTCTGTGTAAAATAACTTAAATAAAGTGCTACCTATAACAATAACATTAAGTCATCACCATATTGATTCAAAAATCAATATGGTGAGGATTTACTGAAACTGTAGAAAAACAAGAACATCACTCAGTAGACTGGTACTCTCTCCCGGCCTCTACACGGCATTTTCATTGTGTGCCACCAGGTCAGATTTGGCAGGAATTATGCTGCTTTTGATTTATGACATGATTCCTCCAGTACGACCAGCACAAACGGAGCTAAAGCTTTCAGAGTTTTTCACAGTGGCAGATGTTGAGGGGAGTGAAAGGCCAGTAGGAAAGCCACTTCTTACACATTTATCTTTTTCAGTAAAGGCAAAGACAGCAACTGCACAATGTGAAACACAGGGTTAAAGGGTAACATGGTCTTGCTGTAGTTTTGAGAAACACCACCACATAACAGTACCACTAGGATGAGATACAGTAGAGTAAAGAGCGATATTGATATTAAGACGTTGATGAAATTCTATGGCGTAGATAATTGGGTTGAATTTGGTGTTTTCTGAAATAGATTTACACATGTAGCAATGTGGAATGACAGTAAAATGCATTTGCGAAGACATCCACAGAATTTGACACACAAACAGGTTGACAAACATATACTGTACATAATGTATGATCGGGTACCAAATACGGATGTGATGGTGAGGAAATGTTACCACCGGTTAATAAACATGTGACAACACCGGTGTTACCGATTACACTGGACATTTTACAAGAACATATGACGGCCAATATGTGTAGCACGTTTACTTTGATCTTTAATGTTGGGTGGCTGTGTGTCTGGCCTTTCTTGTCAAGCTTTTGCTGCAGGGCCGAAGGTTTCCACCTGGTGCCACTCCACCACGCACACCGGCTGTGACCACTCCGTCCTCTGCATGGCGATGGTTCTCTTATAGCATTGGGTTTAAATCTGAAATATTGCCAAAAAGGCGCTTTTGCGTTTCGCTTCAACACCAAATCTTCTTGTCAGTCAACTCTCTTTCGTCCCGTGTATGTGAAATATGAATTGATGACACAGCGCTGATACGCACAAATTAACTAAATGGGTTTTATTTCTGTAAAAAAACAAAACGACGGTGGGGGTGGTGGATATGTAATGTAATTGCTGTGTGGCTGGCCACCGTGTAACACTGGTAACACCGACTACCGCGGCAAGCCTAGTACCAAACCCATCAATATATTTAAACAGTCATATGCTGAGGCAGACAAGCAGACCTACAAACAAACACATGCATACACTAGAAATGGCCTACTAGAAATGCATGAACACAGACAAATTCACTCTCGCTTGCTCCAGCTTTTCCTTTCTTTCACTTTGTTCTGCTCTCACCTCCGAGGCATAATCAGCCTCTCTAATCCATTCCCTTACATTAAGTGATGCTTCCTCCTCCGTTTGGCCTCTAGCAATCACTGCACTAGCTGTTGACAGCACCGTTGTTTTCCTCAGAAAACCCCCTCCCGGTCACGGCAGGGAGATGGAAAGGAAAGAGAGACAGATCCCTCTGGCAGCTCTTGGAAAATATCCTCATTTTTTGTTTCCCCCCTTAAAGAAGACAGGCTTCTTTTTCAGCTTTTGTTTGGGGAATGTCATTGAACAAAACAAGCAAGTTCTGCCGGCATCCCTGCCTTTGGAGCTGGGCTATTTCGAGCGACGGATCAGATCAGGGAGCTTTGTTTAGGTTCTTAGAATTTGTGCTGGAGTTTATTAACAGCAGCAGAGTATGGCACACTCCACTTAAGTAGAAAAATACAACATTTATCTATGGTATTAATATAGAAAATCATAAGAATGAAGTGACCTTCGAGTAAAATGGGTGATCCTAGTGGGAAATGAACCGTGCAAATACCAACATCATACATCGAGATGGCAGATCAGAAAACAGATATGTAATTTTCCATCCATAATCCAGATCTGGTCTGTAAACAATAACCACAACTATCCCTGTTGTGCTAAAGTGTGATGTTCCATGTTACAATAGAGCAGAAAGTCATGTCCCTGGCAGGTACAGGGAATTTAATTCAACCACAATTGAGCCTCAGGTGTGCCTCTTATTCAGATGAAAGTTTTCAAACTTTTGAAACAATTGAAATCGTTGGGTAATCACAATTACCTCGGCAATGAAAGTGTAATATTTTAAACTCCATATTACCCTGTCACCCTGCATCTCACCTGTGATGCTATTAGTGTTATCATGTTATTCAGGTGGTCCAGTCTAACAGGCCTTGGGGACTAATATGTACTGGGAATACAATTGCTTTCAGTCTTTTGCTCTGAGCTACTTGCACAACAAATTTAAAAGAAGATACAGCCCGTGTGATTCATTTAAAGTTTCATAATGTGTAACGAAATAATACGGTGGATTATATATTTCTCGGCACCAGGCTGTAATTATCTGAAAACTAAAAATAAAAAGGCGCTTTTGTATTAAAACAAATCTTTTATCTGCCATGGTTTTATTTTGTCAAATGGCCCAGATTTTCTTTTTTAATGATTTACTGAGTTGTGGTTGGACGGCCGTGTTCCATTTATAAAGCCAACCATCCTATTTTTCTCTATTTAAAGCCAGCAAAGCAGGAGTGGGGAGTGCAATAATTGCTATATACTGTATGTGCAACTATATTGTCATGATATTTGCAGTTTAGTTTTGTAGTTTTTAAAAGCTTTTACTGTGTATTTTAGGGGGATCAGAAAGAATGGGATGTGCGACTACAGTATGCCACCTCAGTAACACATACAAAGTAATACAGTAGTATGTGATGTGGTGTATTGGTCTTTGCTTTGCCCCTTTGTCAGTTTTTCCATGCTCAGCTCGGGTGCAACAGACCTCTGGGAGACTGGTCGTCTGCTGAGCCACAAACAAATAGTGATTGCATCAGATTAATTTGAATTACCTTTGAGATATGTCCCGATAGACAAAGCAAACATTGAAGATCCTATTTCAGCAAGCAGTACCAAGATATGCTATTGCAGTTCTCACAACTTCACACTCTTAAAATAGGTCTGGTATATTTTTATTTCCCACCTACTTGAATAGGGAATGGATCCAGAAGCCCAAATCTGGAAGTTTTGATTCGGTGCTAAAGTGGGTGATGGCACGTTCTCCATATCTACTGGCCATAAAAATACCTTTTACAGTTTGCAAAGTCCACAAATTTGATCAACACAACGCTGACTATTATATGATGCATGTAAATACTTCAAATTACAGTACTTATGTTAAAGGATTGTCAGTAAATTTCATATTGACAAAATTACTCTTTTACAGAGTAGACTATGTAAATATGTTAGTTAATAAAGAAAAAAGCCATCATTTAATTTTCCAAAAACAGATCTACATTGTATTTACATCATAAATCTTTGTTTTGTCACTTAAAGATGGTAAGTTATGTTACAGTATGTGCCATGATTTACTTTTTTTTCTTTTATCGTAAAGAATCGTACAAATCACAAATATTTCCTGAAAATAACTTTATCTTGTATCTCTCTTGGTTCTGGCTTTCACAGATGAGATATGAAATGGCTACAAAGGCTTAGACAGTGTCAAGTTTGGTGACATTAGTGTGATATCTCTCCTGTTTACTGATGATGTTATTCTTTTGTGTTTGTCAGAGCACTGCCTTTGATTTGCACTGTGCCTCCTGAACCACCCCCTTTTGTATGGGATCATAAATTAAACAGGAATAGCAAGGTGAAAAGACAAGGGGAAAGAACCCCACCACCCTCTTGCCTTTGACTTGGTTCTAACAGTTCCTCTGTAATTCACCATCATGTCAATCCCAGTGTAACCTTCTGGGAAGGGAAAGAGTTGTCAAGAACAATTGGGACAGGTGATAAGTCTTTATTCAGCTCTTGCTAAACTCATCTTTAATCTAGCTGCTATCCCCACTAAATCAAAGAAAGGCTTCCAGTTAAGCTAATGGCAGGAATAGCCCATTTGCTCAAGACCTTTTAGCATTGTTGGACCTCACATCAGGTAGCGGGCCAGACATGGATTAGCAGAGCATGGATTAGTTATTGTAACTAGTCTAGGAAGGATTTTTTAAGCATTCATGCTTTCTGTACCCTGCCCTTCCACATTTATCTATAAACACACTCATGAGCTTCCCAGTTTAACCATAGTCCACCATAGTAGTTGTCAAATGGTCTTTTTGTAAAGACCAGAGACCATTGTCATTAATGTTTCTGCTGAAATATGAAAGCACAAGTTTCTCAAAATCTTGTGTGGACACAGATCCTCTGATTCTTGCTGTTTGTTTTAGATGAAAAAATACTTAGAGTATTTCCTCCTTGTTGCCAAAATTTGGCAACGTCTTCAAGAACACAGTCATTTCCTGACAGCGCTGAGTATATCTGGGTGTCATCTGCATATCTGGGTAGTGCCGCTATCGTAAGTCTTTTCTTGCCTCAACAAAGTATACAAAACTGAATAATAGGACTCATCTCTACTTACATGCCCATCATCTGCTGTCAAATCAAGCACTGAGAGTCCCTGTGTCTGTACAGTTTTGATAATGGCGTGTTAATGCGCGATTGGTATCGTCCCTCGTCCGGAGAGCTTGGTTGGAATTAATTTCAACAGGTAGTTGTGCCTGAGAAATTTCACTCTCAAGTCCTTAGCCTTGCACATTATAGCTTTGCTGGTCATTTAGGAATAAAAAAGGACTTACCATCGCATCCTGCGCTACTTCTTTTGACCAGGTTTAAAAGCCAATGTGAGCAAGTACTGCCATTCCTGCCACATCTGTCAGATCAGCGGTAAACCAAACCAGGTTATTCCCACTGCTCCGCTGGGCAGCTCTCCAAAATAACATCGGGACATCAATACCTTTTGACCTTGATGTGTGCTGCCACGCGTTATCCCGAAGCTATCCTGTTACACACACTCAAGACCAAAGCCATTGTCCACTTTTGGCTTGCCAGACAGACAGACCAAAGCTCCAATTTAATGTCTGTATTTTTTGCCAAAATCATAGCCTCGCTGTCCGTAAAACACCAAAAATCCAGTGCACATCATCCACAGACCCAAGGCGCACTCGAACGGTTCCACCAAACGTTAAAATCATGCTAAAAAAATGCTGTGAAAGTGTGCAAGAACTCCACTGGTTTTAGTCCTGTGGAGCTAGTTTTTGAACACATCGTGCGCGGTCTTTTGTGGTTGCGCAAAAATAACTTACAAGTTATACAGTTTCAAAGCCAACTAAGGCACTAAGTCTATAAATTCAAAATTAGATCACAGATTACAACACAAAGGTTTGGAGGCCGAGGACAGAACGAGCCTGCAGTCAAACAGCGGTCACCAGCAACAGCAAGAGATAATGGATGGACCAATCAGCAGCAGACACACCCCAAACTGAACCCCCCCCCATTAGTAAAACTGCTAAAAGCATGTGCTACTAGTATACGGTAGTACTGAAGATAAATAGAAATGCTGAAAAGTCTGAATGAGTCACATGCATCAAAGAACTGCTCTAAATTAGTTAGGAAGAAAAACATGAGGATGCAAGGCAGCAAGCAATAAATCATCTGAACCATAGGGAAACTTAGAGCAGGAAAGCTGCTCAACTAAACTCATGCAGACGTTACACCTAATCCTTAAGGATTCCCGTCATTGTTACCACTGTCATTGTTTTGTGCTTATATGTGTCTGTCATCATCCACCACATTCTCAGAGGATTGATAAAAATCTTCTGAGCTGGAGAAATGTGTACCTTATAGTGTTTTTTTCATACTCTGTCAGCACATCATTGCACAACAACTCCACCAAACAAAGGAAAAAGAAGCTTGACACTTCCATGAGTCCTGTTCACTTAAATTCAAATTCCTTCCATCACTTTCCCTATTGATTCTCTACCCAGCTCCCCAAGTCCACCTAACCTCTTTTGCTCTGTGCCTGCGGCTTAAAGAAGGGCCTCTTCTCTCCATCTTTGCTGTCGGCTGCCAGTCACTGACAGTTAAGTCCTACCACCATGCCACCACTGCCAATATATGCTTCTGCTCATTATGGATCACATCATTCAGTATGCCGCCAAGTAGAGATTGTCGAAGGTTGGTGGGTTAAAAAGTGCCACTTACCCTTGATCTAATGCTGAAGAGGGATTGAGAAGCTTTGTAGAGCTGAACATAACCACAGAAAACCTGATGTACTTTATGTTTCCTGCAGTATTGCTAGTTTGTTGCCCCAGTCCTCGGAGAGAATTCTTTGAACTTATTTTCTTGACAGTTTACAGACATATAAAAGAAGTGAGGAACATTGGGAAGAGGGATGACATGTAACAAATGTCCCGTGTAGCTATTCTGCTCCATATGGTGAAAAATATCCAGTAATGCAATATTGATGCAAGGTAGGGGGAAGCTATAATAGCTCCCAATATATAATGAGATTGTTGGATAACTTTTACATCAGTCCAATTCCATTCCATTGACATTCAGGGGATGAGGGGGGGTTGACTGAGGGTTGAAATAATTGCCCTTGAAAGGAGGCGAATGTTCTTCATTTGAACAGAGAGCGTGTTGTTCGCTGAACCATGTAAAGATCCTGCCACCATCCGAGAACTACCACACTAATAATTACATTCTGCTTTCATCAAGATCTCTCACATTTGGGGACTGTTGCGACGTGAGGCAGAGTCGACAAAAGAAAGCCGGGCCCTGCAGAGGGAGAAATAGCTGCGCTTAGACAGATTGCAGCTGTAGAAAGTTCATGCACCGCTAGACTCAATTATAAACTACCCCAGCAAATCCCGCTTGCTGAGAAAAAAGGATGTAAATTGTGTTTACTGTAGCTTTGTCAAGTAAACACCATTTAAAAGTATGCCATGTATGTTATTCATCATCCTGTCCGCAGACTATCACACACGAGCCGGTCATTTCATAATTACCTCCGAATTATGTTTACCAGCCTTTGATTGATTTGATCAATTTCCTTGCTGAGAATGAATATTGCTTATGTAATGGATAATTGGTAGTCAAGCACTGCCCAAAAGACATCACCTCATCATGTTTTCATTTCCCTTAAGGAACATCTTTATGTATGTAACATTACGCTTAGGGGAGCAGGTGCTCCAATCACTTCTGATCCTCCCTCAGTTTACTCTGCAGCACAGCGAATGATAAAAGCAGACACAACAAGCAGTGTACACAACACCATTCATCATAAATTCCTCAGGACATATTTCCACTTAATGAAAAAAAGAAAGAAAAGAGTAATGGTGATTTATTAGGATTGAGATCATTTCATCTTTTCAAGGACAGAGCAACTGAGGGAAAAATGAGCCTGCTCTTGATTGACCTTTCTTTACAATATACAAAACACCATTTGACCATTTATAGTCTTTTTTCCCCCCAACAAATTGCATTCTATTTGAAACAACATGAAACCTTGTTTGACATATTTTTTTACTATATCATATTCATAATGATTTTGGCTATACTTTTACAGAAGTTATGCTACCATACTTGGCTGACAAAATGTAGGTATGAATCAGTATGAAGGACAAAAATAAGAAAATAGGGCGCATCTCCAAGATGGTTGAAGTTGTGTCCCACGGTTTTTAGCAGGTCATTCAACTTCTTGCCAATTCTCCACTCACCAAATGTCCTCAGCTATCTTGCCTATATCCTTCACAAGGGTGAAGGCTAGATAGCCAAAGACATTTGGCAGAGTTGTGTGATGGATTTAGCAGGCATTCTCACACAGTTTACAGTAAACATGGGTTCAGCCTGTTTTTCAAGCACACCTCCACAGGACATACATGTATACAGTAGCTGTTGCTGGGAAACACAAGGTGTTGCAGAGATTGAAACTTTTGATCAATAGAGAATTTCGCTCACTACTTGGCCACCCTGCAGCCAAGGAAACGACCCGCTGAGACACAAGACTTGTAGAGATGAAGGCAATGTGTGTCTGGAAAACAGATGAAAGGGGGGTTAATGGCAATATGAGAGGATGAGAGGTACAGGAAAGAAATGTAGAGGATGAAAAGAGTCTGTAACATGGGGGCATCTGGATTAAACTATAAAAACTAGACAGTCTGGTCTGAGAGAGGTTTGGACTTAAAGATTTAGCCCAGGTGCTAAAATTGGTTTTAGGGACAGAAACCCAATTACTTTAGGGTACAATATGAATCTGTTCATCTAAAGGCAGTAAGTGTATTATTGTTTTCTCGCTTCTTTCCCTTATTTTGTAAAGTTTCCTCCCTAAAGGATGGCCCAAACGAAAAGATTTTCAAATCTTAACAGATTTTGAAAATGTGAGAGAACCCACACATGATGACATGTTATGTTAAATTTAACAGTTTTGTTCCTATAGTGTGTGGTGAGCAACAATTTGGCCAAAAAAGCACAACACACACAAACAGATTCATTCATGAACAACAAGATTCCCGACTAAAAAAAAAAGCAAAATCTCTCAAAACATGACTTTAGTGTAGACAAACATGGCGGACGACAGAGAGGAAGAATTTGCGATGTTAGATTTTTGCACTACTTTGAACTGAAAATTCACAAAGGTTGGCTGGATAAAATCATGGAGACACGTTAAAGAAACACTCACGTTGTTGCCACGAATTAACAAGTTGGTCCTCCGCTTCTGAGGGGCCACAACATTCACCGCCTTGGTTATTGCATTATCATCGTCACTCCCGTGGAAACATTTTCTTCCTTCCACCTCGGACACTATTGTCTCAACTTCTTCAGTACTGTAGTTGTTTGTTTTATTGCTTTAGGGGTCATGCTTCTCTCTTTTACAACAACTAAACCACTTTCTCCGTAATAAACCTCTAGGCAAATGTATTTTCTTGTATTGAGAAATGGGGGCATGACAGTATGCTGATTGCAAATAGCAGGCATGCGCCTGTCAATTTGGAATTCTGATTCACTAACATAGAAAAGATGGTAAGAACAAAATTGTGTAATTTTATAAATGCACTAATTTTGTGCGCAAAGTAAGAACATTTCTACGCACATATCAGAGGCCCAATGTGTCCCTCAGCGTGACCTGGATTTAGAGGAGTTAATACCTGTTAAAGCTAAAAGCAGGTCAATAAGCAGTAAAATACAGATATGTTAACCCAGCTGTTTCTTTTAAACACTCAAAAGTTTGTTTGATCATTGTAATCTCTTAATTTGGGCAAAGCCACACTGAAGACAGTACTACGTTTATACGTGGTATAGCCACATTTATGGAGGCCCAGGGCAAGAAGCAGTTATTTTATCCTCTATACTGTACTTTCTACCATGTTATCATTTGTATGCAGGTGGCATACACTGCTGTAAGAATTCCACTCACTGATCTACACAGCGTATCTTTCAAAGAAAGTATTTTATGTCAAGCTTGTTTACTTTGATCTCTTTTTTGTAATAAGATAAAACTACGCATAGTGGTGTTGAGGCAGCACACTAAGGCCATCATGCACTGCTCTCTTAGTCACTCCTTTAAAGAAAGTCATTCATTTCCAGTGATCTGCTTCACAGTTTTTCCTGCTGATTGGATCACAGCTTCAGAAGAATGTGTGTCTGTTCTTTTTTTTATGTGCTAGACAAAGAAGTTGAAGTGTGTGTTGTTCAGCCCGGTCACATGAAAAGGCATGTGAATGTCACGATAATGCGCAAGACAAAAGCGTGTAATAAGAACGCCCTTCTTGCTTCTGGCGTGTCATTCTCACGTCTCAGTCTGTACTGACTGCAATGTAATGATGTAGAATAAAAGGGGAGAAAAAACACTTATGGCGGGCAGCAGGGGAGGTGGATGGGTCCAACAAACACAGGACCACCAGGACACCAGTGTTTGAGACTGACGTTTTGTTTTGTAAGTTACGTTAGTGATATTCAGCAGTGTAATGTGATTGGCCCCGGTGCACCAAACACAAGCGTGCACACACACGCACACACACAGCCAATTGCTATGCCACCATGGAGAGGCTCACCATGCAACTCCCATACTACAAACCAGCCTTAGATCAGCACCACGGACAGCAGCCGAAGCACCAGATTTATCAATGTTAATTTTACAGCCTGCCCTGAACTCAGCAGCCACATGCTATCACAGACACAGATATCAGTAGGTGCACATTTTCCAGCATATGTGACGTAAACATTACAGTGCTATAGATTTAAATCCCTAATCCCACTCCATAATAACAAAAAGAAACCAGTACTCACTCATTAGACGTTTATCCTACAGGTCTTGTGCTCCGCAAAGTCATTAACAACACTGCTTAAGAGCCATGTCCTTTTTATTGGAATGTCCTGGCTGTGATTGACGCAGCGCAACGTGGCACGCTGTTCTGAGCTGAACTTTTGTCAGACGCCCAGCTGTTTCTATTCATTCCTGTCGCTCGCCTTGACATTCCCTCAATGGACCAGGAGCGGCTGATTGGTGAAGTGTAAATGAGGAGTTATCTGTACGATATCTCCTCATTTCACTACAAAAGCCTTAGTAAGGTGGCAGCTGGCTGGAGGGAGATGGGCAGAGAGCTGAAAGTTTCCTAATGCTGTTGGCTATATTGTTTTGCATTTCCAGTAAATATCACAATATTAAACGTGTTTTCTGTTTAAAAACAATAAACAAAGGAAGATAAGTCGTTACCTCTCCAGTCTGATCTGGAGCGCACAGCTAATAGGTAGCCTACGTGGTTTGTTTACATGACATAAAACAGAAGTGCATATAACAGATTCAGTATGGACACGGTGTAGGAAGGTGATTTTTTGGCCACTGAGAGCTTCTGATCCCAGCTTCTGATCACGCCGATATTTACGACGTTTGTCACATGTTTTTCGTACCGACGTTACGTTGTTTTTGTGCATATTTTACTTAGTTTACGTACTTATTTTAAGCCCAACCATGACTTTTTTCCTAAACCTAACTGACTGTTTTTGTTACCCCCTGCTGGAACTGCGCCTTCATACACGTGTAATATTCATGACTTGGCGAGGCAAAAGGTGACACTGACATGCTATCCTCTGGTGGACTGGTGGGTCTATTACATGCTTTGTCGTGATATTGGATATATTGGATGTTTTACAATTTTTTTTACTATTTGTAGCAACAAATGGCTGACTGTTTGTAATAAAACTACTTAAAGGTAAAATGTAAAACATTACTGAGGTGTAAAACCAACTCACCCTCATGTCTTTAAGTTAATCTCTGGGTTTGAGTTGACACGCAATCAGTTGTTGCAAAAGTGTGACTGTACTGTATTACAATATAAAATTATAGCAACTACATTACCAGCAACAACATAGTAAACTCACTCTGAGTCCATGTTGCCATCACCGCAGTACGTTCCAGCTGCCATTAATTCTTGCATTACTGCCTCCACTAATTATCCATATTTCCTTGTACAGTACAAGTCATCTGCAATCTGCCTCCTGCTTCATTCTGAGCCAGCTACTCTTAGTGTGACAACTAAAGATATGTTAATGTGCTGCAATTTAGAAAAAAAAATTGTCAAAAACAATTAGAGTCCTCTCAGACAGTCAAACCGTGACCATCTTAAGAGTGGTAATTAACTCTCGCTGAAGACTAAACTGTGTTGTGGCTAGCCATAATGCCTTTTAGGATATTACTCATTAAAATAAAGAGAGTTGGCACAAATAAACAAATAAACTGAGGCACATAATGGAAAGACAGTTTGACATGGTTGACGATTAAAATGCTGCGGAATATTTACACAGACTGATGGAGGGTCAAATATGAAAAAGATTATAGATGTGATGAATGTCACTGATGGGCACTTTGGCAAAGGTTCCTTCTTCTGTGATCCTACAATGTGCCCCATTTTCATGCTTTACTGTATGGGAATTAAATCCTCAACCATAGACGCAGTTTGTTGCAGTTTTTTCAACTTTAAGGTTGGTGGTTCACAAAAGAAATCTAGAGGGAATGTAAGGTGTACAACACTGAGAGGTCTAACGTATTGGGATGTGTGTAGCCTACATATTATACCTTCCAAACAGAATGTGACGTGAGCAAGCGTCAGCAACAAAATCAGTTTGATTGCATTGTTTTCTATTGGAATGTCCTAACTGATTGGAGCTGAACTTTTGTCAGACGCCATGTTTCTATTTGTTCCTAAAGTTCGCTTTGAAAGCGCTGCAATAGACGAGGAATGGCCGATTGGTGAAGGTGAAATGAGAAGTTATCTATATGACATCTCCCCATTTTACTACAAAAACCTAAATAAAGTGGCAGCTGGCTGGAGGGATATCAAACGGAGATTGCCTGAAAGTTTCCTACTTGCTGTTGGCTATATATTTTCAGTAAATATCACAGTAGGCCTATAAAACCTGTGTTTTCTGTTTAAAAAGTACAACGTCTCCAGTCTCATCTGGAGCTCACAGCTGATAGGTACATAGTTTGTTGACATCACGTGAAAGTGCATATTTAACAGTGTGTGGACATAGAGTGTCCAATATTATAATGCTATAAGTAAATAAAAAGACCACAAATCTATCTTCTTATCTTGGAAGGATAAGAAGTTGGTTTCTCTTCTGTAAATAAGAAGACACAACAAAGTCGATATTATTCATTCTTTCAATAAATTATTAGTTCTGTCTTATCGTAAAAATGTAGATGCATTTCTACATCTGCAGTGCTACTGCTATGGGTTTGATTTGTTTGAAATTGGCCCATTATAATGGAGGTGAAAGTAGGTTTTGGGATGGTACTCTGTTAAACTTGCAGTAAAAACCTGTCCCCTCATGCCTTCAGGAACTGTGAACTGAATTAAAGATTTAATTAGTTTCTGTTTTAATGGGTAGTTGTAGTGTGGTCCTAAAGTAACGAGGGTAACACAGAATCCATTTATTCTTAGACTTTTTGTGGCATAAAGATGATTATTTGTCATGTTTTTCATTTATTTTAAAAACACAAAGAATTTGTTTATAACAAGTTACGACCCATTGTTTCCTGTTGTCCAAAAACTCGCATGTTATCTGATTCCAGACAGGGATTTGGATGACACATTTGGTTGGCACAGATGCATTTGGTATCGTATTGGTGTTGTTTCACCTATTGAACATCAAAATGCAACCATCCGATAATGCACAACAAAGATTTACATAGTGCCCGTAAAAACAAACTGTAGATTAAGTGCATGATAAATTGCGGACACATCATGCCATCTGGGAAAAATGATGCATGTTTTGACCAATCGAGGGATATTAGCAGTCTAAGCAATGCCTAACACAATGAGAATCTGAAGGCCTCCACAAAGTAGCTGATTGCATTACGGGCTTGCTTTGCAGCTGGCAGCTGCTTCCTGACAATATGATGATGGAAAACTCTCGTTGCTCCACTTCAAAATAGTCAATTAACGGAAATGAAATTGTGTGATGTCTGTTGCGGCACAGATGCTGAAGGTGAAGATGACAAACTGGGACTGCAGCAGAAATTTTCTTACTCGTTCAAATTTACCAATATTTTACGGTTCGGTTTTTATACTAAACCTTGTCAAAACTGAAACTGTGTATTAAGCTTTTGATACGTTTGATTTGACTCTGGAAATGAATGTGGTTCAAACAAAGCACTAATGATAGTTACATTTTTAGAGTGTTTGTATGCAACAATAGTACTGTATCAGGTTAAACAACTGGAATTAGGCTGTGCCATATAATACTATTCAGAGGTGGATTGACAAATGAGAATGTTAAACTGCTTCACTTTTAAAGAGTGCCTATTATACTTATAAAAGGGAGTTACTCTCCCCGACAGAAACACTGCTCCTGAACTGCCTGAAACGCCTTACTTGAAGTCCTGCCTTTTCTTCCGTAACAGTTACAGTTTATTTGCTTATTATGTAAAATGAAAACAGACAGAGAACATGAACATATTGGAAATCAATTAACAACACAAAATGACATATATTGTCCAGAAACCCTCACAGGTACTGCATTTAGCATACAATTATGCTCAATCGTAACATGGCAAACTGCAGCCCGACAGGCAACAACAGCTGTCAGTGTGTCAGTGTGCTGACTTGACTATGACTTGCCCCAAACTGCATGTGATTATCATAAAGTGGGCATGTCTGTAAAGGGGAGACTCGTGGGTACCCATAGAACCCATTTTCATTCACATATCTTGAGGTCAGAGGTCAAGGGACTCCTTTGAAAATGGCCGAGCCAGTTTTTCCTTGCCAAAATTTAGCACAGGTTTGGAGCATTATTTAGCCTTCTTTGCAATGAGCTAGGAAAACATTGTTGGCACCAGTGGATTCCTTAGGTTTTCTAGTTTTATATGATGCCGGTATGTTTACCTGTAAAACTGAGCCTGCTACAACCTAAAAATAGCAAATTGTTTTAATGCATTAAAGAAATTAGTGGCATTCAAATTAATTTGCGTTAACGCGTTATCGCTTTAACTTTGACAGCTCTAATTAAAACAGAAAACAACTACATGAAGTCATTAGTAACCAATTGATTGTCATGAAAAAATGGAATATAGCGTGGTGCAACATTGGAAACAAAACATTGTTCAAGGTGGAATTATTTTGTTGTTGATCTATGTATTTGTTTGCGTCTCTGCTCATGTGTTCATGTATGTACAGACAAAGCCAGAAATAGAGAGCCAAAACTACCTCTATATTCATCTGACTTGCCATGACATGCCATGGTTCTGTTCACAGTTTACAGTGACCAGTGACCACACAAAACCCTGCATTACCTTTCTACTATATTCCCTACAGAACCTTTGCAAAATCTGCTATCCGTTACATATATCAAACTAATACTGTAATGGAAAAAAAAATAATATATATACATATATATCCTTACCACAAATTGTAATAGAGTTGTTGTTTTCTTTTTGGAACTTGCCTTTTTTTATTTCTATGTAGTTCATCTGGATATTTGCTCTGTGTCAGTGCTCCATAGATACATTTAGCTTGATTCCCATTCTGTGTAGCGTGGAGGTGTATACTGTGTATCAGTGAGAAGTACCACAATCCCTTTGCCTTCACATGCAGGCACACATGCTCTCACACACACACACACATACAAGCTCTTGGACCTTGTCTGTATAGCGTTCCTCTATTGAAGGGAAGTGAAAGAAGTCTAATTGGCTGCACTGCTTGCTCCCACA
This sequence comes from Sebastiscus albofasciatus, assembly GCA_916701655.1. Lineage (NCBI taxonomy): Eukaryota > Metazoa > Chordata > Actinopteri > Perciformes > Sebastidae > Sebastiscus > Sebastiscus albofasciatus. The sequence goes on from CAKAOI010046343.1 coordinate 52,555, forward strand.
TTTCCATGGTCATTCAAGCGATCCTGTTCCGTGAAGGATAAGAGTTATAGAGCTGCACTACATGTAGATGTACAGAGAGAGGCAGATAGAAAAGTAGAGGGACAAAAAGAGATGTCCATGTCATTAGAATGGGAATCTGTGTGGCATGACGGAATTGGCATTATAGGAAGCTGAGCTATGTTCCAAAGGAATTTTTCCCGATATGAAAAACATCATATACAGGCTGTATTCAAAACCGCCTTCTACATACTACGCAGTATGCACCATACATGGTTTGTACCAGTGGATTCTTTAGGTTTTATAGTTTCATATGATGCCAGTATCTTCGCTCTAGCTTTAAATCTGAGCCTGCTACAACCTAAAAATCTCAAATTGTGTTTACGCGTTAAAGAAATTAGTGGCGTTAAAATGAATTGCTGTTAATGCGTTATTATCGCTTTAGCTTTGACAGCTCTAATTAAAACAGAAAACAATATACATAGTGCATACTAGTAGCAGTGGGCAGTAGGAAAATCTCAAAGCACTTGACAAAAAATCAAACTTGTACGACTTGCAATCTTTTTGAAATATACTACTTATTGAGCTAAGATTTTTTTTGTGACCAATGTTTTTTTTTTCTTTTAAGATGCTGCAGGTTTCGCTTCACCACCCCACAAACAATTTATTCCAACAGCTCTTGGTGAAGTAAGACAAACAGGATCATCAACGAGAGGGGACTGCAAATATAAAACATTGCTTGACAACATTTACTCAAGCTGCTTTTTGAGTTACAGCAACAAAACAGTGGAATAATATCCCTACAAATATTAGAGTAATGTTTAAACAAGGGTCATGTTGTCTCTGTAGTCTCTGCCCCATCAGAGGCTGCTCTTTCCCTCGCCTCTCCCCTCACCACTGCCTAATGCTCTGTAGCTGGCTTGGGAACGTGTCTGGCCGGCTCTTGAGCGAGCTACGTCCACAGATGCTTGGGGAGCTTTTTTACCTCCAAAAAGGCAGATAACCACAGGTTCCTCTTAATTTTATAATGGCCATTTGTGTTGTGATAGTTAAACAAACTATCCATCAACAGGGAAATAAAAACCTCTAGTCTACGAGTCTCTTGAGAGAGCTCCAGCCAGCTCATAGCGGGCTCTGTGAGTCTGACCAGCCGACTGGCTGGTCGCAACCCCGGCCAGGCCAGCCAAATCACTCAGCAGTTTGTGAAATAGTCACAAAATTTAAATTGTTTTCGTGATTGCCAGAACGAAATCAATTCATATATAATCCACGTAATTGTGAACCGGAAAGTATAAAGAGCAGCGAACGGCACATAGGGAGGAAGTCATGGTGGGTGTGTGGTTGGTCTAAAACACAAGACTTTCACCCAGGGGGACCGGTGTTGGTGTCCTGAGTGAAACCACAAGTCAAAGTTGATTTATTTGCCACATTACCTTCCTACTTACGTTACGGCACTTCCAGAGTTATTTTAACCCAAACGAGGATCTTTTTTGTACTGCAGACTAAGTCATTTTGTAATGTAACTTCCATACTTAAGTTACAGCACTTCCAATGTTATTTTAACCCAAACCACGATCTTTTTTAAACCTAACTAAGTTGTTTTGTTTTGAAAAGACTGCGACGCATGCGTCACATGTTGTTGAAAGTCGTGCAGAGCGTCATGAAAAATAAAGGGAAATATGTGTCTATGTACACGCATCAAATAGTTTACATTTTGTGATTATTTCACAAACTGCTGGGAGACTGTTGGGCAGGCGCTAGCTTACTGTCACATCAGTTTGTGGAGCTTCTTAACTCCGAAAACATTGGAGCAATTCACCATCAATTTTTGTTAAACTGACGATATTCAAAATCGACACAGTCGATTTCTCGCCTCAAAAATTCTCAGAAGTGAATTAAGTGATGAACTAGCATAGGAAAAATATAAATGTTCTTTTGGCCACTGTTGTTGTGGCCATAGACTATACCGTTCCAGCGCTTTGCATTGTGGGATACAGTAGGCGAGGAAGACTGGTCAGATGCATACTGGAGATTAGTACAACATTCAGGTATTTTTGCCATACTGTAGATCTTGCTTTTGTTTGTATACTGCATACTACATGCTACATTTTGACCAAATTGGTACGTACTGCTAGTATAGTATGAGGTTTTGAATACAGCCATAGTCTCTTACAAAATGACCGGCAGCACAGAATTCAAACATAAGTATGAAATGTTTCTATGGTTAAACCAATTTGTGGACAAATTATGATGCTGCACTCTATATTTTTGATGAATACAAGAGGTGAAGGTGTGTTTTAGCTCAAATTAATGAATTTTATTAATGTAAAAAAAGTAATATGTATTCCTATTGTAAACATATTTGTGCCAAACAACCTCAACCTACATGCTGGTGCCAAAAACCTCTTTAGAGACTCCTTAGAGATGCAAAAGGACCAACCTGTCTTCCTGTCCATGTAAACAGCTTAACCTGCATTAGACTAAGACCTGAGTAATGACCAAAAGCTGTTCCCCCTGTCATTTCTTTTCATAGCTGTGTTGGTCTGAAGTGATTTTAGACTTTGCTCCATTAAACTAATTGCCGACTAAAACAGAGAGTGCTCATGTCTGCCAAAGGCCCCGTGGATCCCAGGGGCTCTCTTGAGCAGTGCAGCTGACATTGAGTGCTGTTCAGTGGGTTCGGGGCTCCATCTGTGCCAGCTTCTCCCACTGGGTGCCTCGTACCCAGCCAACCCCCCCCATCCACACCACACCCCCAATGCCAACGCTGGAGTACTATACGTCTGCTTCCCCCCTGACATCCTGTATCACCGAGGAAACACGTGATGGTGTGCTTAGGAACACTAACACAGATGCACACGCATTCTATAGACGATTGTGCTAGATGATTTATTTGCTTGTGTACTGCGGCTGCACAGCATTAGAATGTGGGCGTTATTCAGTCTCACAATGCCAGGATGACATTGGTTATAATAACATAGGCTTTAGGAGAAATATACTACTTATTTCAATCTCCACAGGAGCCTTAGCTTGCATCAACTTTCAGAATTTGCTGTTTTTTCAGCCCGTTCTCATTCCCAGGACTCCTCGGTATTAGATACCGCTGCACAAAGCACCCTTTAGCGCCAGTATGAGACGTACCGGCATTTCCATTAACAACAGTGAACACAGGGAAAGTGCTGTGGTGACGTATCTTAAAGAGCAAAAGAGATACACAGGGCGGGTGGGAGGGTAGGTCAATGGATCCGACAACACATGGCTGTCATCCAGGAGACCGCTGTTAGTGTCCTGTGCATCAGCTGCTTGTTTGTGTCCTGTGTTCACAACCTCAAGTCACATTTGCACTAAACAAACATTGTAGTTTTAAGCCCAACCATGATGTTTTTTCCTAAACCTGAGTGGTTTCGTTGCAAGTGTTTTTGATTAATTCACAACATTAACCGTGTCTTTGCATGCGAGTGAGAAGTGATGCTGAGGGGTCTGATAAAGCGTCAGCATGTGACGAGTTGGGATGAGAACGTGTTGGTTTTTTCCACATGTTCAAAGAGCACAGCCCGGTAAGCCAGCTTGTTCTCATTCCCAGAGCGTCAAATACCAACACTTTGTCACGCCTATCGACATGTGATACTGACACACAAGGCACTCTTTAGCATCTGTATGTGACACACCAGGATTTCAAGCAACTACAACGTAAATCCATCTGCGTCATTATTAAACGCGGTCGGGCAGTGAGGTAGTTTTAAGAGCGAAAAAACACACATGTGCGAGGGGTGATGGATGGGTCCAACAAATGCAGGACTTTCACCAAGGAAAACGCTGTTCCTGTCCCGTCTGAAGCCAACAATATGTTGATTGTCTTTGTGTTCACAACGTTAAGTTTCACTTTCACCTTACAAACTTGGTAGTTTTAAGCCAAACCATGATGTTTTTTCATAAACCTAACTAAGTAGCTTGGTTGTCTAAACCTATTTTTTTTTAAATTCACAATGTTAACCACGCGTTTACTGCGACTGTAGTGCAGCATCATAGTTTGACGTTCTTGGCTACTCAGTGCTTTAGAAAGTGACGCCAAGGGGCTAGTATGTGATGGGTTGTCATGAGAACATTTTGACTAAGCATGGTTTTGGGGAATTTACACATTAAAAGTCCAGGCATCTACTAAAACTGAGTTAAATTTTGTTATAAAGTTAGGTTTTCAGATAATCTGGTTTACATATAACCATTGTTTAAACTAGTGTTGTCAAAAATATCAAAGCATCGATACATAGATACTGAATATTTGAAACGGTTTCAATACTCATTAACCACAGTATCGTGACAACACTAGTTTAATCAGTATTTTGATGACATTTGGCAGGTTCTGCAGAATCTCTTGGACACATTTTTGGCAACATCTGTACAAAAACAGTTCAACAGTACACACAAGACATACAAGACAGTGTTAAGCTGGTTCACAACTCAGATGCCACTGCTGTAATGGTGTTTTGTTTACTTCAACCTATAAAAATGCATGCCAACAGTGTGAGTCTACATTGCACACGGATCCACATGGACAAACCCTTGGATATTCAACATGATGATTACTGTAATTAAGATGGAGACACATGGAATCACTAGTGTACACACACACACTCATCAACTGTCTTCATTGGCTAATATCCACAGACAAATAAATCATTGGAGTCACTCACATATTCTTTGTATGTGCACGTGTCTGCAATATGTAGGCAAACAGAGATACTCAAGCACGCATACACATTTGCAAACACACACAGTAAGATTTGGCAACTGTGCCACTAGAGTCTCTGATTAAATTTGGCAGAAATGTGCTGACTCCTTGGGAGTTAATTGGTATTTCCCAATCTTATTATGACTGCATCCAATCTGTTTCTCATACAGGTACTTTATAACCAAAACCTGCAAAGAGTTTATAAATACACATTTTAACACATTTGCAGTCTGGTGACAACTCAAGACAGTTTCTTTCTTTCTTTTTTCTTTTTTTGTTTGAATAAGTAAGTCATCTCCAACAGAGTTGAAACAATGGTGTTTGCCAATTGTGCCAGATGTTCATGTTTAAACAAGGACTTACATAAGAGGCACCCCTCAATGGCAGCTGTGGGAGAGAGAGAGAGAGAGAGAGAGAGAAGGGGAGAAAGAGATAAAGGCAGAACATACTGTGTAACAGAGATGGTGTTCCTGTTACAAATGTTTTTTTAGTCATTTAGAAAATCAGTAGGAAATCATAATAGTTTGCACATTGTTCCAGTCTCAGTGGGTTTCATATTTAACTTGATTTGACTGGAATTAGTATGTTCTTTGGACTTTTGGTGTCGTGGTCTTCTGTAAACTAAAAATTGCATTTACAAATACAACTTTTTTACCCAACAGCATCAACTTGTTGGATTCATTATTTTATTTATTTTTTTTTACATTTGAGGCACTGCTTTATTTTTTTCTTTGTATATAGTTTATGTTTCACAGTCAAGCACACATAACATTTCACAGAGAATTACACACACCGTTAAAGAGATGTGGGCAGGCCAATGAGACACAATAAAAAATAAAAAAATGTTCACGTAAATGAGTGAGATGGATGTAAAGACATACAGACACAAACAGAGACAGAGGAAGTTGACAGACAACGCTGTGGCAATTGCCGCTTTATAAACAAAATCACTTGATTTATTACGTCAGTATAACATTGTAAACATGAGTTTGTGGTCTCAATTTCTAGTTTCAAGTCTTCTTTGATACAGCATGATGTTCATTTAGTAAATTATGGTCCCATTTAGAGTCAGATAGAGGATAAAGCAGGGTATGCTTTAGGACGTGGCTACTTTGTGATTGACAGGTCGCCACCATGGCGTTGTCCGGTGTGGGAGTTGTCCGTGTTTTCGTCTTAGACCTTTAACCCTTTCACAGTGAGTTTTCAGTTCATGAAAGTTAATTATAACCTTTTTGGTCGCCTGAAAACGTCTAGCGATCCAAACAGTGCATCATCACCTCTGATTGACAACTGGCAGACAAATCTCTTCTTTTCTCATCTAGACAGCCTGTGGATAGGACACAGACTGACACTCTTCATAATATTGTTAAACTGATACAATTTGAACAAAATATCACAGACGCAGTGTTGAATATAAGGAGTCTTAAAGAATGCATGTTACTTTATGATAGGATGAATGAAAGAATAAACTTCAAAACGGTATAAATTAGGGCTGTCAAAGTTAACGCGATAATAACGCCTTAACGCAAATTTGTTTTAACGCCACTAATTTCTTTAATGCATTAACGCAAACAATCTTTTGGAGGTTGTAGCTGGGTCAGTTTTGGTACTAACCATGTCATACTTGTTGTAAAGGAGGTTAAATAACACTCCAAACTTACACAAAATCTTGGCGTGGAAACACTTTCTCTGACCTCAAGATATGTGAATGAAAATGGGTTCTATGGGGACCCACAAGTCTCCCCTTTACAGACATGCCCACTTTATGATAATCACATGCAGTTTGGGGCAAGTCATAGTCAAGTCAGCACACTGACACACTGACAGCTGTTGTTGCCTGTTGGGCTGCAGTTTGCCATGTTATGATTTGAGCATATTTTTTATGCTAAATGCAGTACCTGTGAGGGTTTCTGGACAATATCTGTCATTGTTTTGTGTTGTTAATTGATTTCCAATAATAAATATATGCACATTTGCATAAAACAAGCATATTTACCCACTCCCATGTTGAAAGGAGTATTAAATAATTGGCAAATTAAGGTACATTTTGAAAAAAAAAATAGTGTCATTAATTTGCAATTAATCATGATTAATTATGGACAATCATACGATTAATTGCAATTAAATATTAATAAAGGAATATTTAAAAATGTATATTATTATTATTAGAATAGTGGCTGCTCTTTCCACTAGCACAATCTACCATACTTTGTCATGTGGGGCTAGAACCTTTTGATGTTGGGAAGAACAGCTTTGTGACAGTCACCATAACTTATTCCAAAGCTTATTATTGCTTATTATTATTGCTTATTATACTTGGTTTTGTCTCAAGACTCTTATCACACAGGACTGACATAAAGCTTTCTTTTGACACAACTAATAATCCTGCAACTCCACTCCTTCCAAACACAGTGAGGCATTAAGGCAACATGAGGCAAAAAAAAAAAAAAAAAGTCATGATGTAGATCCAGCTCCAGAGCTGGGGAGCAGCAAAGTCATTCCCATGGTTCTCTCTTTGGCACAGTGAAGGTCAGAAGAGCAGCTGGGAAACTCTGACAGCTGGGAACCTCCTCAGTCTCCAGCAGACCCCAGATGTTTACCCATCCCCCTCCTGCTCTATCCTCGTTCACCATCTCTATCTCTCTCCCAAATGTGGAAAAAACTGGCAAAGCTGCGTTCCAGTTGTGAAATGGTTGTTTTCGCCAATTACTTCTCTCCCCTTCGCCCCCTCATCCCAGATGTCGCCAATCTTGTGTGAAGATGTCAGAATTATGCAAATGATATCAGCGAGGCTGAAGAGCTAGATAGTGGAGATTTTTATTTGTCATTATTTAGAAATGTTTTGACTTTCATTTTGGATGCATGATAACACAAGATTCATCATTTTGAAGATGATAAATTGATATTATTCTATCACAACACCAGAGGAAGACAAACAAATTAATGCTGCCGTATTAAATTAACCTGTAGTGTGAAACATCGTTTGCATTTGAATGTGGAAGTGGAACCAGAACTGACAACTTGGTTTGCCTTTAACTTCGACTGACTGAAGTCACCCATTCAAACTGTGGATAAGTGTAACAGTGTATGTATGTGATGCAGTGTTGGGCAAGTTACTCAGGAAACGTAATGTTACTTTTTACTACTTTAAAAGTAATAACATTACTTTACTTATTACTTGGTATCAAAAGTAATTAGTTACGTTACTCATTATATTACTATATTGCGTAATTTCTCACTGGTGTAATGCTGCATATTAGGTTTCTCCACCAAATATGTGTATATATCTGGCCACTGAATATTAGGCCACATGCTAATATATTCTACCCACTCACTAAAAGCACACAGATCTAGAAAGTCAATTTCTTTAGGTTGACTCTCAGCTTCTGAAGAAAAAAAAACTACTACAAAAAGGATTAAACAACCAAACAGAATAAACACAAACCTGTGGTTAAAAGGCAAAATAACTCAACCCAACTAATGACCAAAATGTTCAAAGCTAATACTCAAATAAATCACCGAAGCAGTATAAACATTTGCACTCAAACCAAACTAATAAACTAGGGCAAAAAGAACAAATCAATTACTCAAACAAATAAAAAAGAAGTATTTTAAAAGGGGCAAAACAATGAGTATAAATATGAGGGGAAAAACAGCAGCAGTGTTACTTTAGGTCAGCCACCATGGTGCATCACAAAGAATTGTTCAGCAGAAGCAGCAGAACCATGGGCCAGGTTAAGGTAAGTGTCACGCGGTGAAAGCTGCAGCAACACCAACACTACAACAGCATGCCAGGCAGAAGCAAGAGGACTTACCAGGCCCCAGGTGCCTTATATAGCCTGGCCTGATTAGTGGGTTGGTGGAGGCGGGGTCAGGTAAGGGGCTGCGTTCAAATACTGCAGACACTATTAGGGGAACCACAAATGTATATTAGCCTACTTTATTTTACATTGTATTAATGTCTATATCAGCTCAGGGCTGTCTTTGGCACAAACATTATATTGAAAATGTTTGGAACTAATGCAGCCACCCACATTTGGTTGTATAATTTCATTATCAATATTTTTTAAAAGGAATCAATACCAAATGAGGAGCTTGTGAATATTGATGTATCAATACCACAGTATCGATCTGCCCATCCCTAGTCGCCAAACTGCGTGCGCACACTTACGTACGTCATCATTGTTTGCACACTGTTAAAGAGGACATATAGACCTCTTTAACAGTGTGCAAACAATGACTCACTCGCAATTTCTGGGCTTCTGTGAGTGTGCCCTTTGATGTAATCTGAATCATGCGTGACGCAATCACGCGTCAGAGTTCAGGGATCACACGATGCATGTGTCCAAGAGGAGCTAGTCATGGTTAATTTAACATACTACTTAGTGTTGTCGTGTGAAGTTGATGTAAAATAAACGTCATAAACGTACTTGCAGAAGTTGTCAGAGTTTATTAAAGAACCTAATGTGATCGTTTCATTTATTAGCCACTCCGTCCCTGGATCAGACACTGAAACCCCAGTGAATAGTTTTCTCAGGGTCACGGTTGTTATATATGTTTTTATATTGTTGTTGATTAACATTAATGCTAACATGAAGCAGACAGACCTTCTCTGAGTCCTCTACATCCATTTTGTATTGGAGTCGGTTAACCCTGAAACATTGAATGACATTTTTGCTTTATTTGAGCTTTGGGAGTCCCTTCCAAGAATCCTGCCTGATCAGGTGACATTTAAATATCAGATTTTCATTGATCTGACCTTGATGTCCTGACAAAAACTACCTCTTTGGGACTCTGCACAATAAAGAAGATTAATCATGGCCAGCAACAGGTAGGGTTCTGACATAGCTCGTAAAAGTTAAGTCTACAACCCAAACAACTGCATTACTGATGAACTGGGAATATCCCCAGTAAACACTATACACTGGAGGCTGGAAAAGAGTGCATGCTCCAATCCAATTACAGCTGATACAAGACAGAAACCCACTTATTGCATAAGGGGGAATTTAATTTGTAAATCAGGCATGTGTGCATTACACACAGTGAACAACATACGGTACATACAGCACATTCATTAATTTGAACATTTTTTTTTCACAATAAATCAAATAAAAAAGAAATACAATGAATCCTACAATTACATGGGTGCAAAATAATAGTCTATATTACAATTACAAGATACAAATCATCACCAAAATCCACAAATACTATATATTCTGTTGTAGCTGTGATCTACAATTTGGTCTATTGATCGGAAAACATATATCTGAAATCCACAAATAGTAGATATTAATAGGTAGAAACCATCTGAATCTGAACACAAAAAATTAATCAAAATCCAGTCAGACCAAATGTATTCTTTCAACACAAATAGATGGGTAAAATGTCCCCTTGTTCAGGCTTTTTGATTTAAATAACAACAAAGCTAAATCCATATTAGGCTAAGTTCAGTCTTCGGGAAAATCCAATTTGTTTCTCAAATCAGATCTTTAAGATAGACTGTCCACGCTGTTGTTTGCAAGTGATCAGATTGGATTTGTGTGTCCAGACATCACCAACTTATCTGCATGGGTTGCTGTGTCAAAGACGTAGCTATGCTGGTGACCCAAGTTTCCAAATCGGAAGCCTTCACGATTGAAACAATTGCACTATCAAGTCGCGACAGACAAACTTAGTGACGGAGGAGGCTGGTATACATTACGATGTCAAGGGGAAGCAGCAGAAAGTGAAAGCAGAGCGAAGGTGAAATTGCCAGCCGACAATTTTTCTCCTCCATGTTGTCCTCCATAGCGCTCTGCTAGCGGCAGCATGGATTCTGCTCAACATTGGGAAATCCGATTTGAGCAGCCAGTGTCCGAACTGAGACGCATCTAGAAATCCGATTGGAAACACATCTCAAACACCAACAAATGTGGTTGGATCCCATTTGATAAAAAAAAATCCATTTCATGTTTTTTTTTTCATCCAGACTTTCTGAAATCAATCTGGATACAATCTGGATATTCCAAAAAAACTGATTTGAGCTGGCAGTCTGAACAAGGCCTTAGCTTTGCTTTGCAGAATGACAGTTGGCTTGCCATTTACTTTTGGATTTCAGTTACCTCAAGTAGGTCCGGTATACAGCTCTTTGACATGAGTGATACTTTTGACCAAATGAAAGATTAGACATACTGTATAGTCAGTGCAGAAATACTAACTTAGTAAATAAAATACAAAAAACAACACAAAAGTGTTAAGCCATTATTTGGTTTCCATTAAGAAAGACTAATGTCATAAGGAGTCAGCATTTTGATAGTGTTTGTCATCTGCAATCTTTTACTACGCTGAAGCAGAATATTAACCTGCTAATAAAGCTTCCAATAAGACTTTGATTAACTACATCCAATTAATATTTTATAGTTGACTCATATATTTTGACTTTATAGTTCATGAAATTAACTCAACATAATTCAACTGTGCTTTGTGCCTGTTACTAGATGACACATTATCAGTTGCAGAAGGGGTCGGTCAGGTGTGATGTAACTGCACATGAAAGGTAATCTATGAAAAGGCCTGGTGTTAGACGGACCAAGGTGGGGGGGGCCGTCTGGCCATGTAGGCAGTGGGAGGAAATCCAAAATGGAGAGAATGACATCATGTTTACCCTGCCACAAAACCCATTTCCAGTCTCTCTTATTTTCAACGTTGTAGGCATAATCAATCAAAAGGCTCAAGAGTAATGTCTTTTAACTGTGGCACCACAATTACACAGTTGTTCTTCATCACACTGGTTGAGCTCATTTTTCAAAAAGAGAATCGGAAAATGCCTTTCTTTGTTTCTCAAATTTATTCACAAAATTAAAATACGGCTGTGATAAAGCCTAGGTATTTGATACACTGGGAATGAGAACGGGTTGAATGTCTTGGTAAATTCTGAATTAAAACAAAGAATGGTGACATCTCTGGATGAATGACGATAAAATCCTTATAAAAAATATATTTAATATAAATACTTTGATAAACCTGAACAAATCTTTCAAAGCAGTATTTTCTTGGCTACTTGGGCACAGCGGAGCAAGCTGTAAATGCAACACTGACGTAGTATCACCTTCTAAAGTTTAGCTGCCTACTAACACACATGGCAGTCACGTAGCAAGCCTTCATCGTGTTTCTGGTCATCTAGCGCATGGAAGTCAAATGTTCACACGTGCTTTTAGCTCTGTTTTAAGGCCTACGCCTTAAGCGTTGAAAGGGTCTATAGATGGGTACCCTATGCCGTAGCCTGACGTGCACCTCCCCAGAACTGTAACTACATGTTGTGCTAGCAGTCTGCATGTCAATGTCTGCATTTGATTTGCTTCTTTGCTGGATGGCAACACATGTAAAGCACCTGAGGGAAATTTCTGCTTTTCCATGTTGGAATGAATAGACATTGCAACTGCAACCAATCAGCTGTGAGTTTCTGACTTCTGAGTGGACTACAGCACAAGTTCTTCTTCAGAGACCGGGCCAGTTGTGTGACCTCCCCACGAGAAATGGATCTATAAGGAGGAGGAGTGGGGCAAGAATACGGAAGAAGAAGAAAGAGAGAGAGAGAGAGAGAGAGAGAGAGAGCTGTGAGTGTGGCATTGCAGTTAATCATGCTGAAGCTCTACACTCCCTCAATCTGTCCATCCATCTGCCTCCCTCGCCTGCCTCATCCCTCTCTCTGTCTGTCTGTCTCTTACTCTCCATTTCTCTCCCCAGCTCATCTTTCATTCTCACCCTTTTGTTGATCTCTCGCCTCTAACCTGCTGCAGAAAGGTGTGTTATTTGTCTGCTCTTCAGACTCTCCCACACTGTCACCTCACACACACAGACAGACATCAACCCAATCCTCTTTATATTTGCAGTACCATATACATACCCCAACACAGCTCATCTGTCATGTTATACTGTATATCCTACTAAAAGTTATGGTGTTATTTTTGTGCATTTTCTTATGAATGTCCAGCAACATAGCAATCGGTGTGCCCACGCAAGAGCCTACAGTGTTTAGGCAACAAAACTACTTAGTTATGTTGAAGAAAAGTTTGTGGTTTAGGTTAAAATAAGTATGTTTGAGACCCGCAATCCCAGCCTACATTACCCTCTTTAGGAGACTGTAGCAAGCTCGGTTGTAAAGATAGAATGTAGATATTGGTATTATATGAAACTAGATTACCATCCATTGGTACTGACCATGTAATATTGGGAGGCTAAATAATGCTCCAAAGTTAGGCTAAATTTTGGCGAGGGAAAAACTGGCATGATTTTTTGCATGCAGTATAATTGTGTTATTTTCGCCTATTCTAGAAATGGTGAATATTTCTGCATACTTGGGTCCCTAAACAGTCTTAGAATTGCATAAACAGTGTATCACTGTAAAACTGAGACTCTGGTAGATTCAATGAGCCCAATTGTATTCATGTGTGACAATGTTAGTCTCAATAGTAGCCATTTCATAAAATGAAATAGTTTATTTAAACTTGACCTCACTGTAGAAAATGACCTGTGGTGACCTCTAGGATAATCACAGCCTCATGAAACTTTACATCCACCAACTAGACACGTAAGACATTCAGAGGATGGATGGCTCTCCTGGTTATATTGACGATAAGGGGGTTTCTGAACAGTTTCCAGAACAGAAGTGCTCGCCATCCAATCGCCGAAAAATGCAGTTCTTGCAGAAATCTCCAAATGTCAAAAGTTTTTGACACCAAATCACAGCATGGGTTGTTCTATGGTGTTCCTCAAGGTCTTGGTGTCTTAATGTGTTAATTTGGAGGGATTTCTGATCATTTTTCTCAATTTTCTAGTGGTCAAAAATTCTTAAATTTGGCACCAAATCTGTGTAGTAAATCATATCGACACAAAATTGCTGTAACAATTCATATTAATTAACAATTAACATAAGTGAGCAGCAGATTTATGAGTACAAAGACATGACACATAGTGCATCTCAAATTATTCTTCCTGTTCCCAGCTTTAAAAAAAAAAAAAAGGTTACAATTTCTATGAAAGTGGCGTTACGGAAGTACAGAAGTTGCGTGACAAATAAGTCAACGTTGACTTCTGGTGTCACATGGGACATAAACACCGGTGTCCAACCACCCATCAACCCCGCCCTCTTCCCTCCGCAGACATTGTTGCTCTATACATCACCTGTCCTGTGCTCACGATTATATCGATTACATACGAATTATAGTGTTTCATTTTTTCGTATGTATAGCTACCAACAGTGTATGGAAACAGCCGGCCTGTCCTCCCCTCACCTCTCATCTCTGTCTGTCCTCTGTCCATTGCCCTACCAATACTCCGAACACCTACTGAGAATTTATCCATCAGTCTCTTCTTCCCAGCTCTATCCTCCCGGTGATTGCTGGATGTCCACAGCGGGAAGTTGTCAGGGCCAATCAGCTCCTGGTAGGTGGTTGTGGTGATGGGATAGGTAGACTAAACAACCCTGCAGGACCAGGTGAGCCTTGCATTACCACACCACAGAGACAGAGATGAAGCGGTGCCTAAACAGACAGACTCCTCAGTCTGACTGCTGCCAATGACGCACTTATTGATCGGCAAAAGGTGTGGGGAGAATAAGACCATGGTTGAAGATGGCACGTGTTGCTACATGTCAACAAGCCCTACCAGTTATCTTGTTTTTCTACAGATTCTGTTTGTCACAGGGCCAGATAACTCCTCACATTCTGCTTTGTTTCCTTGCCATGCATTAACTCCCCTGTCATTTCAGATCCTGCCACTCCCTCCTGCCCTGCAGTAACCCCTGTTCCCGCCTGATCACACTCCTCATTAGCCCCGTAGAAGATATTACGGCCCACTTCCATGCATTCTCTGCCAGATCTCATTCTCTGGTCTTCAGCCTTAGCGGTCCAGCTTTTGTTTTCTACCTGCCTGCATTCTGCCTATTTCAAGTTAAGTTTGCTATGGAGGCATGTTGGTAAGTAACAAGTGTTGAAGTTACATACTAAGGAATGGACAGACCCATTTCCTAGTGGATTAGGTTGAAGACAGTGCAGAATTTAGTTCAGATAAGGACAAGATATTTAGACAGAAATCGCATCATAACAATTTTCGGTGGACTTTAAAACTGCAGTGGGTAGAAATGGAGCAAATATGATTAAAAAAACTTGTTTTTCTTTTTAAACGGTCACTTTATCCTGACAGTAGTGCGTGAGACAAACTAGGCAACTCTGATCAAATATGAATCTGTATTATGTTACTGTAATGCCTATTCCTCGCCTCAAATGTTTTTCAGCCATGTTGAGAATAGTTGCCACCAGCCGTAGCACAGCCAATAGGAACGCTCTGTCTCTAAAATGACCTGTGATTGGACAAAGTCTCCCGTCACAAGCTACATTTTTTAAAGCCTAAAAACAGAGCCATGAGGAGGTGCAGAAGTATCTCTCAGAACACTTGAATTACAATATGCTGAAAGGTTATCATGGAATTTTTGCCCAATGATGCCAAAAACATTCAGCCTACTGCAGGTTTAAGGGTGGATTACATAGTCTTTGTCAGTATCGAAGAGAGTATGGTGTTTCCATGTGTGTGTAGGGGAGACATGATGGTATTTCTGTTTTGTGTGCATATAATATACAGACTATTTACACCAGGATTCAGATTTAAGCGTGAGGAACAATACCAGCCACTCCCTTCCAAAGCAGTTTCCAATAGCAACCAAACCTGCGTGCCTCATACTCTTAGAGGGTTTCAGATTGGTATTATTTATATCACTGCACTTTTATTGGGCCCACATGGGCATTTGCAGTGTATCATTATTTGTTTAATCTCTTTGTTATATTCCAGGTGAATGTGCTCCACTGTAATATGGGAGGTATTAAACTCAAAGGCTCATATTCAGTGACTTAGTGAGTGAGTTAGTGCTGCTGACTAACTGACTTACTGCAGTTGGGATCAAATCTGTGATCTCTTTCGACTCTGTGTCAAATCCCACATCTTCATATTGTGTTTACATGCATATAAGAAATAAGATTGTGATGCAACTAATATAATAATGTGAACAAGGAAAGACCCATGCACTCACCATACTCAACATTATGCTCTGATGTATCAGTTTTCTGCTATTAATAGAGTCTTAGACATATGTGCTCATTAATTTCATATATTTAGGTGTGATCAAGTTGCATATCATGTAATTGGTGGTTGTATTGATTGGTCTGTCAATTTTTTTTTACATTTAATGTTCTCCACATGTCACTTTCTGATCAGCTAGGATTCAAATTGCTGTCACAAACCAGCCAATGCCAAAAGTCATGGTTATAGCTGAATAAACAAATAAACCAACCACAAATTTCTGTTAATACGAGGACTCCTTCATTTAATGGCTCATGCTATTAAAGACTTTTTTAGTTTAACTGTATGACCTTTTAATGACTGTGACTTTGTTTTGCCTCTTTAATTTCATTGAAACAGATGTTATTTTCAGGCAGATAGAGCAGTAAAACACTCAAATCCATATTTTATATTCTGCAGCAATCAACTCTGTGATCCATTTCCTCTTTTTCTTTCAAGCACTTTGATGGAGGAAGAAAAATCCTGAAAAAAAAAGATTGGAGACTTTTTTTTCCTCCCTCCCTGAAGTAACTACAATGGCCCCCCTGCCTTGTTCTATCCCGAGTGTGTCCTGAAACCCAATGAATAACACCCTCATATATTCAGTCCAACCCACCCAAGCCACTCTGAGTACAAAAAAAGGAAAAAAAAATAAAGCTTCCTTTTTCATCTCACTGGAAAAATAACATTGGTGGACCTCCATTTTACTCCCAATTTCCCCATATCTTTCATTTCAGGACTGGCTTTTGTGAGGTCTATCAAACTTCCAGGCTGAAGCCATGGGGCCCCTGCAATGTCCCTGCATGCCCTCTTCACACACACATCCATGACATGATTCATTGACATGAAGTCATATTAAATGCATCTGCTGGGTGAATTTTGACTTTGACTGTAATATACAGTAGGCTATGTCTTGATATCATATAGCACTCTTGCTCTGCATGTTAAAAATATATATGTAAGTATGAAGGCAACTTCACTTACAAATGCATCAGTTGGTTGGTTTGCAGTTTTTATTTGTCCTTTGTTTTATATTGTGCTATTTTTTTCACATGAGGTCTAATGTCACAGTGACAATATAATCTCCCTTCACAATAAATAAAGTACCTTTCCAAGTATCTGCCTATTATGTTGTCAGTGTTCATGTGGATATGTATCTTAACAGCCAGGAAGTCAAAATATGTGTGATGTTTCTCTCCATAGAAGAGACAATATCAGGCTGTCAGTGGTGATTTAGAAAAGAAGTGCCCCCATACAGTTTCCACAGTTATTTCATAAATGTGAATTAATATGTGTTTTTGTGATAATTACGCAGGAGAATTTCTAACCTAGCAGGCTGTATGAAGAGACACCTATCACGCAGCGAGGTAGCAAATAAAGCAGTCAAGATGGCACAGCAAGGAACTTTAATAGCCCAATGCAGTAAAAAATAGCTGCAAAGATGTAGATGCAAAGTATTGAGTGATACATGTGTGGTTCCAAAATGAAGAGTATTTTAACAGTGAATACATAAACAAATATATTCCAGCATTAATGAACACCAACAAAAGGGTTTCATAGTCTATGAAACGGTCTATATAGATGATACAGTAGAAAGTCGATGAAAAGTAACACAAATCAAATATGCTCCATTTACACTACAAGAATAAAGCAGCTTCTGTGGTTAGCTCGCACATCAAAAGATTCATGCATTTTGTGTCAATCCCTCACTACAATTGTGATGGGAATCCCACAAAGTCCCTGGGATGTCTTTATTCTAAATTGCACCTAGTAGTTTTTCACATTGACATCCCCAAATGGGAGCAAGAGATAATAGTTGGGATGTTATGGACAGCAGACAAATAAAACATAATCTCTCCATTTTGAAAAGGAATATTGTTTGTACATGTGAAAAGGGAAAATTAAGAAATTATGCATTCATAACTGTAACACAAGCAACCACCCACAATGTGGGAAGACAGAATAAGAGCTGTGCAGGAGAACGACATTGGAGAGGTGTCAGGGAAGAGGCTGGAGAGTGTGAGTGTGTGTGGGACGAACACACACAGGTAGACATACAAATTGGGCGAGTGGTGGTGTGTGTCGGGGTAATGAGAGAGAGCAACAAATGGACAAACTTTAAGTGTGTGAGGGAGGTGTAGGTTGTCACAGATGGATGACTAAAAGGAAGGAACAGAAAAAAGGTGGCGGATGGGAGGCGGGTGAGAAGTGGAACGCAAGAGCAGGCATGAATGGATGGCTGGATAGAGGGAGGGAAAAAAAAAAAGACAGGGAAAGACAGATGTCCAGTTGGCTAGGAAACAGATTTCTCGAAAGGAGCTAACAGCAAATATGCAAGCAAGATCAAAATGTGACAAAATTAAGCCCAAAACATTGTTAAAGCCATTAGCTGTCTTGCAGCTGCACTAATCAAGATTTTATGTAAAACTGCTCCAGCAGCATAAATCATAAAGTGAGGCTGAAGCAGACAAGGACACCCATTAGATCCACTAAATGACACCCCTTTGATTATGTACCGTTTGTAAAAGTGCAACATATCCTCATACAAAATGATATGTTATATAATATAATAACTTATGAAAAGGTATTCTTCATTTTTCTGGCGTTTTCCAGCAAGATGTCAATTTCAGTTTTCACAGTTAACAACTTGGTTAGGTTTAGGCAATAAAACTACTAGGTTAGGTGTAAGAAAATATCATATTTTGGATTAAAATAGCTAAGCTTAAAATACTTGGTTAGTTTAAGGCAACAAAACTACTTAGTTAGGTTTAGGAAAACATTGTGGTTTGGATTAAAATGACTATGGAAGTAGCATTACTTAAGTATGGAAGTTATATGACAAATAAATGAATGCTGACTTCTGGTTTCACACGGGATACAAACAACAGTCTCCTGGGTGAAAGTCCGGTATGTTTTGACCCACTCATCTACCCCGACTTCCTCCATATGCAGTGTTTGTTGCTTTCCTGATTCACATGGATTATATACAAATTGATTTTGTGGGATATGTACAAATAACAGTGCATTACTTTATGAACGGTATGTGAGAACAGTCTGTCTGCTGTGTACACTTATCTGCCGAAGAAATGAAAACTTGTGGATAAGCCATGATTTCACCTGATGTACATATAGCAGATGCACAGAGACAAGTACAAAAAGTGATTTAACACTCAGTCCAATGATATAACTCATTATCACCCCTGGGACACCAGTGCATATGGTCTATGCAGATGTGACTGTGTGAGACATCTGGCATGTAAACATTATATGTTAGGAGGTATAGAATCATGAGAAAATGGATGAAAGTCAACATGTTTTTTTCAACAGTATGAGAGGGAAATAAAAGTGATCCAAAATCTGACAGCCTCCTCAGAGTATTGTAACTTAAGTCCTTGGAAGAAGCCACTTTCCCCATTGAATACATTTTAAACACTCTTTAAATGCACAAATAGCCCTATAAATATTCCTCAAATGCACTTGTCAACATATCAATCAATACAAAGTGCATTGTACCACATCTAGTCGATTATCGTCTGCTCCAAACTGCATGATTGGATCAAATTTGACATCTGTGAATTGGCTTGACATTTACAGTGGGCCTGTCTGCAACAACCATGAAAATAAAGAGAATAGCCACTGGATTTTGATGTAAAACTAACTGCGCTGTAGTACTTGCTGTCTATTTCACTTTCTCTCCTGTCACAAGAGAGTCGGAGTGAACGAGGTGTTCCACTCATGCTACCTTGATGAAAACTGACTTTGACGGGGAAGAGCAGCTTGGATTTTTTTTTTATTTTATTCAGTGTCTTATCCAATCAGACGTTCTGTTCCTGCCTGCCACCCTGCCATCATTCACACTCACATATTAAACATCCAAGAAGAGGATTTCCTTGAATCAGCCAGTCCATACTTCAGCATGGGATAGGTGTATTAAGAGAGCCCATCAAAAGCAATGTGTCATCTTTCAAACCGCCACAAACACATAAGCAAGATATTTCCAGAGTTTGGGGATTTTTTTTGTCTGCATTATACATATGTTCCACTTTACCCACTCTATGGTTAAGGTATGGCTCAATTGAGTCAACTAAAGCGGCTTGGTTAGGGAAAGTTCATGGTTCACCATCATGGTTACAAGAATCAATCTGGACTGCTGGTAGGAGATGGGCTGCAAAAGGTAGTCATATACTCTGTACCCCCCAAAATCTACTCCCACCTTCCTATAGACTTGTTTGCAGCAGTATAGAGCACTCCAGGGATGACATATTTGTGTAGGACAACCAGGAAGTTAGCATCGCCCTGATTCCCTCAACAAAAAGCCAATGGGATTTTCCCTTTGGGTTTTGGATTATTATAGAAAATAAGCTCTGTGACATACACAAATTTATGATACTTACACGTTTTGTTCAGCAAATAATCTCCAAAACTGAACACTGCTTCTATGATTTTTGAAGCATGAATGCAATCACCAGAAGTAAAAAGCTAAAGTCAGGCGATAAATTAACTTCACCACGATCGCATGAGCACGAACTGGAAGTGCTAAAATGCTAACTCATTTCTGGGTTTTAGGACTCATTCCTGTAGCACTCTATTACAATGTCTCCTTACTTCTGCTACTAGTAAAAAACAGTTATCATTTGCATAACCACCAAAGGTAGCTTGTGAGGACAATGTAAACACAGGCTGTTTTCAGCATTTGAACAAATGACCAATGCTGTAGTTTTTCTGGAGCTTGTACTCACCCGTATACTGTCCCACTGGCAACAATTTATTGCTTTCATTGGAAGCAAAATTTCACCACACAAGTAGTAAGTCTTTAGCCGTGCATTATTTGTTTGCTGCCTCTACCTAAACAGGAAACTAACCAAAGGTGCGTCCACAAACTGACACTTTCAAGGTCATGTCTATAAGGTAACCCGCATATTGTAAAAACTTGCAAAAACTCTCGCGTTAAACGCTGCCTGACGACCTATCCTACCCTTAACTATTCAAGGTCAATGCCTAACATTAACCATCTCGCAAGAGTCTCACAAATTGTGGGTTACCTTCTAGACACGACCCATTTTCAAACCAACAAGTAAACAAATTCTTTAATTGCTGTTTTATTATAAGTACAATTATCCTTCAATACTCTTATGAAGCCTTAAATTAAAACAGTAGTTCATTAATCATTTTACTTGAACAATCCGAAGTGCTAAATGTTACTGCTCGCCAGGCAGGTAAGATATTGTTATGTCAATAGTAAGGCTGTCAATCGATTAAAATATTCAATAGCAATTAATCGCATGATTGTCCATGATTAATCACGATTAATCGCAAATTAATCGTACGTTTTTTTATCTGTTCAAAATGTACCTTAAAGGGAGATTTGTCATGTATTAAATACTCTTATCAACATGGGAGTGGGCAAATATTCTTGCTTTATGCAATGTATGTATATATTTATTATCAGAAATCAATTAACAACACAAAACAATGACAAATATTGTCCATAAACCCTCACAGGTACTGCATTTAACATAAAAATATGCTAAAATCATAACATGGCAAACTGCAGCCCAACAGACAACAACAGCTATCAGTGTATCAGTGTGCTGACTTGACTATGACTTGCCCAAAACTGCATGTGATTATCATAAAGTGGGCATGTCTATAAAGGGGAAACTCGTGGGTACCCAGAGAACCCATTTTCATTCACATATCTTGAGGTCAGAGGTCAAGGGACCCCTTTAACAGTTTAACGTTATTTCACTTCCTTCTTGACAAGCTAGTATGACATGGTTGGTACCAATGGATTTGTACATTCACTACAGCTTTAAAAGTGAGCCCGCTACAACCTCTGATAGATTGCTTGTGTTAATGTGTTAAAGAAATTAGTGGTGTTAAAATAAATTTGCGTTAACGCGTTATTATCTCATTTACTTTGCCTGCCCTAGCTTATAGAAAATGCCGTCCCCACACAGAACATTCAGTATGTCAACCGTTTTAAGTTCTAAGGTTCAAGCTTGATTGTAGGAATTTTCTCTCAAAACCAGCTATGGATTTGTAGCTCACACCATGATGTAAATAAATACTGACAAAGATAATACAGGACAACAGAATCTTACATTGAGTTTGTGTTACAAAGGTTAAAATAAATGCGTTGCCATGGATGTTCTCTTCTGTCCTTGCATTTTGCCTGAATATTAAATTATGTTGAATACAGATACTCAGGCACGGTTTAAGGAAAGTCCTAACTGACTATTTACAGTCCCAAGGAAGTGGGGAGCTTTACAGCGGGTGCCTTGTCTGCTGTGATATCTGTCAGCTTGCTGAAGGGCCGCTATAAGGCGTCCCCTGGGATCCCTCAGGTGGAGAAAGCCAAACTCTCCCTGTCAGGCTAGTATAAATATTTCCTTTGTGTTTATTGTCCATTATGCAAGGGCTGTATCATGTGTTGGGCTGCGTTTTTTTTTTTTTTGCTAGTTTTTGTTTTGCCGTTTCAGCCTGTCTGGCGATGCTGTGTAGTTACTCCACCTGCCTGGTCGGGTTGTGCTCCACTGACAAGATGAAAAGCTGGTTTGCATGTAGCCCAGTTTCTTCTCGTTCTCTTTCTTTATACAGGGGGCTGTCAGGTCTCTGTGCAACAAAGGAGTTTGTCAGTTTTGTGTTGTGAATTCTCAACCCAATCCTCCAAACAGTTATTTCAATAAAAGAACAATTCATCAAAATAAACCTGGCAAAACTGAATTCTCACTTTCTACAATATTTGCACATTGGCATAAATCCTGAGGTGGGGCATTGTCCAATACGGACACAATTCCCAGGACACTGGTCTTGTCAGACAGACTGTGACGCTTTGAGTATGTACTTTCTGAATAAAGTGTAAGTTGCTTAATTGCTTTAATTCTCATACAATCTAAATGCAGCTGTCTCTCCTGATGGGTTCTGTTTCACGTGTGTTTCTATTTAATTTCCTGTTGGATGAAGGCCTGTATGTATGACACAGCAATATGATACTGGGATCTAATCTAATCTAAAAATATCTATTATAATCACATCATAAAAATAATGGTCACAGTTTGTGTCATAATATTCTTTATTCTGCAATTTTTAATATACAAAAGCAAAACAAGTCGTTTAGTTACTCATGCTCTTGTTTGGGATATTCATGCCTTATAAGGTGTCATGATTTGTTTTGACTATACAGGCCAGGCGCTGATATGATGACCTGCGTGAGTAAACCAACATGCTTGGCTGCACACAGCAGTGTTGGGATGACTGTCTCAGGGTCTGAGTACATATGATATGACCTGGCATTTGGACCTTGCCAGTGCCCCTTGGCCCGGCTACCTACTGTGCCCTCAAAGCCACCTTTTGCTGGGAACAAGGTGGTTTCGAGTAAAAGGCAGTGGCAATCACCATAGTTGCATCGCTTGGCTGTCAGCCACGTTGGAAGCTCTCAGCTAGGCCTGCAGACTTGACGTCAAGAGGCGCCGTGCATCACCGCATTACTTCATCATCTAACAGTACCTGCAGACCATGAGCAAGCTGGAAAGAGAGTCACCTAAGTGTATTTCACCTTTTTTTCTTGATTGACCAGTTTGTACTCACGCTGGGATTTACCACTTGTGTGCTATGGCAAATGGTAAATGGACTTGCATTTACATAGCGCTTTTCTAGTCTTCCGACCACTCAAAGCACTTTACAGTACACGTCAGCATTCACCCATTCACACACACATTCATACACTGATAGCAGAGGCTCAGGATTTAATCTAAAGACTCATTCACACACCGATGGCTATGCCTTCGGGAGCAATTTGAGGTTAAGTGTCTTGCTCAAGGACACATCGACATGTGACCCGGAGCAGCCGGAGATCGAACCACCGACCTTCTGATTGGTGGACGACCTGCTCTACCCTCTGAGCCACAGCCAACCCTTAGCTATAGCTACTGTACAAAGGCCATGCAAGGTACTCGGATTGGTTGTGAATGTTTTGCCCTTAGCTCCTCATGCTTTCTGTGCCTGGATTCATGTGCACTCTGCATGTCATCAGTAAAGCGATATTTCTAAATGTGCACATATGGGGACTGCACAAATAACAGTAAGCAATGGTAACAGTGGCTAAAGTAAAAGTTTCACATTTTTGAAGAGAGAAAACTGCAGAATGCTACAAATGTTTTTAAAAACACTGGTTGTGTTGAGAGACAGGAAATTGAATGAACCTTTATTCTACTGAAATCTCTTCAAACACAGAGGGAGCACACTGCAAAGATGTCAAGGGAGCTGCACTGACTTAGTTACTTAAAATAAACAATTTAATATAAAAGAGAAAACTAAAAACTGATTCTTAGAAAGCAGAGGGCAACAACAGTAAATTGCACAATATCTAGACCATTGTATAAACCAACCAAAGGGAGACAGGGAGTTGTGCTTGTGTGTTCATTAATTTTCTTATTTTACCTTCACTCAGATTTCACCTTCACAATCATGCAAGAAAGTAACATGCATGATTGTGAACTGCCACCTTAGTAAATACAGTGATAATTACAAGCAGATTGTGAGCGCAAATTGAACGAGTGACACAAAACAAAACTGTCTTGCTTTTTTAGATGAGCTATATTTGAGCCTTGACTTCACAGATACAGTAGAAGAACAAAGAGAAGGGGAAGAACAAGATTACTACACCCTCTTAGAATACTATTTTTGCTAGCCAAAGCAAGCATCAGTGCAGCATAATGCAATCCTACATCTTATCTATCCATGTGAATATCAGCCTATTTATATTGAATGTATGTTCTGTAGTTCCAGAGAACTCCAAATAGTTGAGATTATCTGAGATCTGAGCCATTTACTGAGGCAATCTACGGATTTGTGAAAGGTTTATGATGAAAGGAGGTAGGTGTAGTTGTATAAAACAATTGTGTGAGATATTATTTGTGTCAAAAGCTATTTGCATTCACTCATAATCAAGGATTTTACAAAGTGTACTTGTGGACAGACGTGGCACCATGAGCCATGAGGCATGTCTAGATGCTGTTTGATTAGTAATCAAAGTATTGCATTTCCATTTCCACATCCATATTTGCATTTTCAGAGCATTTAAAACACCCGAATGCTTTGCCAACAGTGACAGTATAGTAGTAGAGTTAAGAAGTGCAGAACTAAGAAAACACTATGCGGCAGTTACTTACCGGCTCTGCTGCATCACCATCCTCATCCACCAGCTTCCTATATGGAAAAAAAAAGTCTCATATCCTGGTCTCTTTACTGCCAATTCCTACAACCTTCCTGACCTCACGAGATGGCGATGAAAATGCTGAATCACATCACCATAGGATAACCCTGATGCCCTTTTCTGAAGGCGTCACATCCACCCAACAAAGGCACTGGAACGGATGCTAACTCTAACGGGATGTCTGTTTTTAGCAGGAAGTGGACACTTACTAATATTGATAGAGCAGGTTTGTCCCAGGTGAGCTGTGGGGAATTGGTAGATTTAGCTGACATTACAGTCCATCTGGAAGGCAGAGCCATTCACCCTTACAGCATTATATACAGAATAAGATGATTTATGCTTAAAACCTGTATGGGTGACAGTTTCTCAGAGGGACAGGAAATGTTATTTTCAGCTCCTCGGCATCAGCATTGAGGGGTCCCTGTAGAGCTCCATGTATGCAACGTCACAGTGATTTTTTTTCTGGCTTTTTTTTCTTTTTTTCAATAGCAGTTCTCTTGTCCCCGCTGGATATAATACAGCTGATTTTTCCTTTTTCCACCTCTGTTATCTTTGATCTAGGTATTTTTCAGCTGACAGTCTGTACAGAACATGTTGAGCATGAGTGGACATTTTCTTGATGTTGTAAATATTGTTAATAACAATTTGTCAAGGATTTTATCTGTACTCATGATTGCTCATAATCCAAATTTTATGACCACAGGGGAGCCCACTAATGGGCTTTATGGAATTTACCATTCTCCTCTATAGGGCAAGCCCTCATAACTGTCTTTGTAGAGAGGTAGGTTACATATGTAACCATGGTTCTCCGAGGGAGGGGGTCTTGGAGCTGCCTCATGCTGAAGAGATAACCTCTTTCTAACCAGGGAGTTTTAGGTGCCTTTGTCTTATTATCCACATCACCTGACTCCTGTGAATATATTAAATATGTTAATGTGTGGAGCGGTGTGTCTTTGCTTATATGACTTTCTATTATTGTATTGACATTTGTTGGATACCAGTAGCATCATAAAGTGTAAAGAAAAACTTGTGTTTACACTCTCTCCACTTTGTGAGCAGATGGAGTGGCAGCACAGACTGAAAGGCATCATGGGAAAAACACAAACATGGTCATAGGGCAATGAACGACATCACTTCCTCTCCGAACAATTGCTGTAATGTGGTGACCGGTTATCAGTGTTCATCAGAATCATGAAAATAAACATGAAGTCTGACTCTCTACATTATCACTCGTTATTACACGGCTTTGTTGAATACTCAAATCTGATTGGTCAATTACGGCGTTCTATGGTCTATGGATGTGATTTATGGTATATGAAACAGCATTTCACATATGACGGATTCATATGTAAGCATACATGGGTCAGTTTAATCATTGTACTACAGCAGAACACACTGATGTCAGGTGATTTCTTATTTGTAAGCCCATGTGCTAAATAAACACGGACTTTGAATGTCCAAATGAATAATCGGTGCAATAATGGTGCTGAGTTGGTCTAAGCTGTAAAATGCCAGTGGCAAGAGAAAGTCAAGGCAGTTTGTTTGAGAACACTAACCACTGAGACTCTTCCCATAATTGAAATGTATGAGTCAGCCCATTCAGAAAATAGACTCTATGATGTGTCATTAGTGAACAAACCCTTTTTTGGGCTCCTTTTAACTCTTTTTTTTTCTTCTGATGGTTGACAGGTCTATTAAACACGCTCTCAAAATTGCTGAAACAAGTAAATCGATGATCCTCTCAGATAAATACCTTTCCTCCTGTCACAGATTCTTATTTGTAACAAATGGCAAAGTTAAAACAGTGCTAGACCAGACTTTCATCACTGTCAAGCTACTAATACATATTGTCTATTTGTTAGTATTCCATTTGACCCTTTTACATTTAGATTTTCAACTCAGTGGTGTTGCTGTTGAGGGACGTTCACAGCAGCTGTTTGTTACAGGACTGTTTGTGACCTGTTTGTGACTTGCTTACTGACTATGTGGAGGCCTTCTACATGCCTGGAAAAGCTTGGATCGTCCAGATGTAGTGAAAGTGCACTATGCTAGGAGTATGGTTGCCTCGACGGCTCTATTTGCTGGAGTGGTAGCAAGATGTAGCCAGAAGACCTGTCTTCACTTCCCCCCTTTTAGAAAAAGCTTAGCTACTTTTTTATTTCCTCACCTAACACTTCTCTCTGTTTCGAGCCGATTAAACAGTTGTCAGGCTATCACATAGGCGTTATCAGTCACTATGAACCCCATAGATGTGGGTCAATAGGGGCCTACTACATCCACTGGTAGGTTTGATCTGTTCACATGGTAGGTAAGAGTTGGAGGTTGGGGAAGATGGATGAGACACGAAACACAGGGTTTTCACACAGGACACTGGAGTTTGCATCCCATGTGAAACCAAAAGTGTGTAGCTGTATTTGTGTTCATAGTTATTTTAAACCAAAACACAATGTTTTTCCCTAAACTTAATCAAATGGGTTTTTTTTTAGCCTTAAGAAGTTACAGTTTTGTCGCCTAAACCTAAAGAAGGCTTTTTGTTTTTGTTCAAAATATGATGTTTCATTCAGTTTTACAACATGTCAGAACTTGTTGCTTTTAAGTTTCACTTTCACTTTTACAACATCGCAGACCCCTAATGTCCAAGATCTATGGTGCTTATAGCGACTGATAACACCTATTTAATGGTCTGATAACAGTCAAATCGGTCAGCCTCAGCTTTGTTAGGACATTGTGACTGAAACCTGCTTCTCTCACTATCAACTAGTGACCTATAATATTAACAATGTATGCCAGCTCGTTTGCTATAATAACAATTGGTCTGTACCAACAGTGTGGGCTAAAAATGGTATTCTGTGGAGAGTCAGCTTTTGATGCAGATGTAATCCTTCTATGTCTACTATGGCTGTGTTCCAAAGCACCTACATAGTCCCAGATGTTACAGTATGCAACCTGTGAAAGCACTTGAAAGTACGTTTGATGTGCTCCAGAATGAAGATAATATATGAGTGTGTGGGTATGTAAGTCAGGGACCGACGATACTCACAGCACACATAGGGTCCCTGCCATGAAAAAAACCTAAAGCACACTCATATATTACCTTCAGCATTAGCACACCCATGAAGTTCCACCTGTGCTATACCCTTTTTACCTAAATCCGAGTGAGATCCCCTGTGAATATTTTATGGAATGTAATTGAACGGAGCTGTGGCACCACATTAAAATTAATGCCATGTTTGTGTCTGCTGCATATTTTCACCCAAATGATTGTAATGGAAATGATCATGTGCCTGAGCCTGCATATAAAGAGAGAAGCCGCTCCTCAGCTAAGTGTCTGGGATGCTAATAGGGGAATGTTTTATGGCCTGAGACACACAGAGGGGAGCGAGGGAGGTGTAATGGCAGAATATACTACACTCTCTCTGTGGAGCAGACACCTGGCTCATCCGCTGCATCTATTCCTCTTGTTTTGTGACTCAAACCACGCTGAGGCGGATATTTATGGGAATAGTTTGCTTTGGGTACGTTGCACTGAATGTTAATCTGAACATCAAAATATTGGGAAAAAAATAAAGTTAGCAAGGTTCCGTCCAAATGTAGTGCACATTTAACCAAATTTTCAGAAAATTGGCAAAAGAAAATGCAAAATGTGCTTTTCCGTCTACTATTGTTACGTGAATATTCAGAGCTGGTTGCACTAATTCTCCAGTTGGGTGCCATCATCGCAGAGGAAGAGGGCTCAACAAGATCACATAATTAAAAGAGTGCCAGTCACACCTCAAACAATGGGAAACCATTAAGAACATTTAATGGATATAATGTTGTTTCTTGTATTAATTTGAGGAATTGGTTGTAATTTGAGGAAACGGACGTTGAAGAATCAGTCGCTGAAGGCAGTAATCTCGGTTGCTGAAGACAGTAAATAGTATTTTTATAGCAGAGATAATGACAAGAGCTAAATGGTGGCCTACAATGTGCTTTATGTTTGTGATAACGTTAGGCAGAGGTTACTTATTAATGTCAATTTCCAACTAAATTTCCAAACAAAATGACATCACTAACTAATTAACAAACATAAGAAAGCAACCCCCACCCAACCCGATGCACTGCACATCAGCACGCTAATTGTCCTCCCTTGGAGACGCTGCCGAACTTTCTAACAAAGTGCGGAGGCATGTTCGGCGATGACAACCATATGGCTGTTATTATTGAATGGATACACAGTAGCGCCTCATTAAACACAAACCCAACAGAGTCTTTTGTCACTGCGGCTAACAGGGGCTGCCTTTCTGGTGCATCATGGGTCCAGGCCGGGGCGAATCTGTGCCGCAGAAGGCCTCCCCTGGCACGCTACTCCATCAGGAAGGCAGAAAACAGATGGGGGAGCAGTGGAGTGGCACCAAAGGCCACACGCGCCCCCCCAACCTCCGACTTAAGTACATACATGTGGGCCATGTAGCATGCGAACATTTAGAATTATGAATTTCACGATAATAGTAATAATACAAATTATGAGCAGCTGATTATTCAGATACAGTGCTACATAAAGTGCAATGGGGAATTTATATATTTATTTTTTGATGAGTCCTCTGAGAATATACCACACCGGGCACCACTGAGGCCAGCTGTCCCTTTTTAAGTAACAGTTCAGTGTTTCTTTCAAGGACAACCGAGTAAAAGAAACATCAAGGCCATGTCGCCTGGTGAAATATCCTTGAGCAAGGAAATATATAATAGATGCCAGTGTATATACTCCCTTTTCATTTATCAGTAGCACTTGACTGATGTGTCAACAAGGAAGCCCAAACCTGTCTCCTACAAAAACTACGTTCCCATACAACTAAACTTCCTCCTCAATTACATTTCGACTACAGTCACAGTTTCAAACAGTTTTGAACATGTGGTTAACTTTGTTAATTGAAACAAAATGAAAAAATATATCATGGTTTTGCCTAAAATGACTATGTTTATTAATACGGACAAATTAAAATAAGTGAACGTTGACGTCTCCTGTAAGTCCTGTGTTTGTTTAACTCATCCACCGCCCTTAACCTCCTCCTCACGCAGGCTATCATCACAATTGTATTTGTGATACATCAAAAACAAATGTCCGCCCACCCCTACAGAGAGGTTGTGTCCTGTCGGGTAGAGAGCAGAGAGTATTCTTCAGTGTTTGACAAATATTAACAAAATACCTGATGACAAAACACTTTAGGAATTGTATTGATTGCACACACAGGAGACATCCTCATTAGACGGGCTACTTCAAGAAAACACCGGTGGCAGCAACTTGATGATTGCGCGGTGAGCGTTACAAAGTCCTCTAAAAGCGCAGCGTTTTCCTGTACTGTGTTGTTCACTGTCTGTGTCATGAAAGGAAGATTCCTTTCAGCAGTGCAATATCATGCAAACTAGGGGACTGTTGTGATCTGACAGGGAAAAAACATGAGGAGACAACTGTGTCTAATATCCACCTGTATTTAGACATTTTTTTTTTCATCCATAGTAAAAAAGATCATCATGATTCCTTGTTCTGAGTGGACTGGCAGAAGTTTTCTTCTCATGTTGAGAGAAATCTGATGCTCCTTGTTTAAGTCCTCATTAACTAGAATGCACTTCACCTGGTGCTGGCAGCTTAGGTAATTAGAGCCCAACACGTCAGCTGGAGAGTGTGTGCCAGGCCAGCCTGACTGCTGATCTCCACTTCAAAATCTACACAACTGTTTTGTGTTTCCGTTGTTCTACTCCTTCATTCTCTCTACCTTAAACCCCTGTTTATTTGGGGTGTAAACCTGCAGGAGGCAGAATATTTATGGCATCATTGGGAAAAAAAATTCCATAATAACCTTTCAGCATATTGTAATTCAAGTGTTCTGAGAGAAAACTAGACTTCTGCACCTCCTCGTGGCTCTGTTTTCAGGCTTTAAAAACATCGAAATCCCGTAGCAAAAGACTTTGGCCAATCACAGGTTATTTCAGAGAGCGCATTCCTTTTGAGTGTCCCTATTGGCTGTGCTCTGGCTGCTGGGCAGTGCGTGGTATTTCTTCAACAGATCACAACATGGTTGCCGGGTCACAAACTTTCTCATACAGCTAAACAATACACTACAAGTTACTACATGTTTCTGAAAACATTTAAGGTGAGAAATAAGCATTAGAGTGACAGAATATTGATTCCTATTTGCCTAGTTTTACCATTTGATCAGAGTTTGTGAGTGATTGACAGCTGCTCAGAGACGGCAGACTCCAGCTCGGCTCTGATTGGTTGTTTTCCTCCGGTCTGTGAAATCTTACTGATGCCATTAGGAGCAGCGGAGGACACCAGAGGATGCAGAGGCACATGAATTTTTTCAGATAACCTTTGTCATGCACTACTATCAGTATATAGCGACCGTTTTATAAAAATATGTTTTTTAAACTATGGTTGCTCCATTTCTACCCACTACAGCTTTAAACTAATTTGCTGTTTAATTCATTTGAGATGCATCAGACTGCTTGTGACTCATTTGGGATTATTGAGGAATTCAAACTTTTTGATTTAAAAATCAAGGCCTCAGTGTGAAAAACTGGTGTTTATTTCCACCTGAAAGACCTTTATGCAATGGGACATGAACTTGTTTTCTATATTGTATATGGCATCATTAAGTGAGTGGTGACAAAGCAACTCAGAACATATGAACATTGAATAAATATCTGTTATTGATGACTTTGAAGGGCTACTTTGGTCAAAAGCATTAGAAACAAACACAATATGTTTCTAACGTGTCAGCAACAAATAATAAAGAAGACTAGCTGCTTTAGTCCCAACCTGATCTCACAGAAATACATGAAATGACCACGGCCTCAACCGCATTATGTGGTGGTGGCACGGAATGTTTTAAAATGAAGTGCACCACGGAAACAATGCCAATGGAAAGACAATAAGGATCTTAAAATATCTTAGATCTTAGGATCTAAAGTATTTGTTTTATGTCCGATGGTGCACATATTTCATAATTTCGTGTTAGTGTACAAAAAATACTAACTAAAAAAAAAACTATACTTTGAAGATGAGTATACTGCATACATTAGTGCAATAAGTAGCATATATTTGACAGGTTTTGTATTACGGCGTGAATCCAGAGTCCAACCTTATAAGTGGTCCAAACTGTTAGGGCTGGATGTCGTTACTTCTCCAGTCAAATAATACCTGCAATTGATCCTTTTTGTGGCCAGATCGTGAAAAAAATTGGCTATTAGTCAGAGCATGTGAACGGAAGGATTCTGGATGGAGCTCAGAGCTTTATCTCCCGCTTTTGATCCAGTATCGCTCAAACCACGAGTTCAACGCATGCTCGAGTGTGCCCGTAAACCAGAATGCATCTGTGTATTGCGTACAGCGTCTGCGTAGGATTGTTTCAGTCTTGTGTGATCCAAACATTTCCAATAACTCCAGAGTGCTGTGAAGTCCAAAAGTCAACAGTTACTGAAAAAAGATGTAATCATTTTCACAACATGGGTTTGTCTAACAAAATATTCTGCTTCAATTCATATTTGTTGCCATTTAGCCTTTTAAAAACAATATTTTATAAACTAAAAATTTACATTCAGTAGCCTACAGCCCGAATTGAAATACAACGCAGGTTGTTTCTTTTTTGGAGCGAGCGGTGGGCGATTTGCGTGGAGCTGCCTGGAACGGTTTAAGCTGCAGAGTGGAGAGAACGAACAGCTCCGTAAGACAGTGAGACAAACACACAGTTTCCATTCACATGATGGGTATCCAATGAAGTACTCTATTGGTATAGGTATCACTTTAACAAGGATACTGATATTGGTACTGGCATCGTAATTTTTTAATCGATACCCAGCCCTACAAACTGTTTGAAAAATAACTGAAAGGAAGCTGCACTTCCACTACGTCCCAGTCTGCACCCGTTTATTTGAAAGAGCAATACGGAGGAGGAAGACTTTTTCACCTCGCCTTTGTGAGGCACATGGCACACAGATAAATCTGGCAGTAGTACATGACTCAGAGTCTAGTTTTGACTTTCAGGTTCAGATATTTCCTACATCTTAAAGCATTGCCTAAATTAGACCTTTTCTTGCTTTAGCGGATCTGGAAAAATAAATCCATAGCTTCACATCAGAGCACCTTAACCATCACAACCCCCCTGTTTTTCTGTATAAACTAAACCTTCCTCCCTACTTTTACACAATATGTTATTTCCCCCATCATAACTTTCAAGCACTGGCTCCCATCAATCAATGTAGATTTTAAGACTTGTTACTGTTAAAAACCCTGGAATAGGACCTAGCACTAAGTAACCTCCTTGGCCTTCTGACTCCCTATGAGCCTGAACACAGCCTGGAATCCTCAATCAGTGTCCTCCTGGCTGTCACAGCATCCAGCCTTTAAACTGAAGGTGTTATTCTCTGTCAGAGCCCCTTTTGCTTTGGAACAGTGTGCTTGAAAAAGTTCACACTTAATTTTACAGGTCCGGAAATTTCATGGCAATTAGGTGATAATTTGCAAGTAACCTATTTGAAATTTCTTTGGAATTAGTGGCAAATTACCCCAATATTTACCTGACAAGTTATCGAAAATTACTTTATTATAAACATTATTTAATAATTATATGCTAAAATAGCATGGAATGGTTAAAACAGGGCCCTTAGGCTTGAGAAGCGGCTGTGCTCTGCTCTGAAAAACCAAAACTAATAGAAGACACTTCTGATCAAGCACAGATTGTGTGACTTATTGTCTACACAAATGTAACCTGGTAGCTAATATAATGATTCATTTAAGAAATTTCAAATAAGTTATTATCTATTTATCAGCAGACATGGAAATAAAGCATATCAATGAACTGTGTATTATTTCCCTGGAAATGTATTACATGAATTACCATCAATTGGGAAATATCTAAATATAACTATTAAATAATGTTTATAATAGTCATTTTCTATACATTTTTAAGTAAATATTGGGGTAATTTGGCAGTAATTCCAAAGAAATTTCAAATAAGTTACTCGCTAATTATCACCTAATTACCATGAAATTTTCAGACCTGTAAAATGAAGTGTTGCCAAAAGTTCATACCTGAGGCAACCCTGTCTCCTACAAAATTATGTTTCCATATAACTAAACTGAATTCTCAATTACGTTTCAAGGGAAACGTATATTCTCCTGGGTTACAGTCGCAGTTTTAAACACACAATTAAAGTTGTAAATTAAAAAAAAAACAAAAAAAAACACAACAAAACTACTTGGTTATAATTAGACAATGCAATCTCTAGGTTAGGTCTAGCAAAACATCATGGTTTGGCTTAAAAGTAATTTAAGATACGGACGTAAATTAAAATTAGTCATCGTTGACTATTGGCCTCACACGTGACACGAACAGCAGTCTCCTGGGTGGAAGTCCACCGTGACCTCCTCCCTATGCGGACTTCTGTGGACTATGATTAGAGACGTAATTGTGATATGTCAAAAGCAAACATAATCTGGGAGAAAGTACAATGCCGTTTTGTTGTATGGGATTGTAATTTTTAGGAGACTATAGGTTGTCTGAGGATCTTTGAAATTGCAAGAAAACATGGAGTGGAGAAAACTCTGTAGAAAAGACTTCTAAAAATAAATATCTGAGCACGTTTTTAATCTGTAACCTGTGAAACATCCAGTGTTTGCCTTACTCAATGTTCTGCAACATTTAATTGCACGTTACCTGGCAGATCTACAGTAACAGTAAAGCTGCTGATTAATTATCATGCTCACTTATTCCGACTCAGTATTCCACACGTACCTGACCCATTAAAATCATAACAACTCAACAGGAATAATAATTACTGATGTGTTTCATATTTGAAATGTATCTGGGTTAGCTGACCAGGCAACATAGCACAGTATTCAAAGTGCCTCTTCCTTTTTTTAAATTACTAGCATTCCCAAAGTACTGAACAGTCTTTGATAGCTGTAAAATCAGGTGTCCACATTCCTCATGTGCATTTTGATGCCTTTCTTAATCATATGTGCAGTGGGCATTCTTCTAATACATTGAATGAATTAAATGCCAAGAGCATTTTCAACATTTCAGTTTTTATAGGCAGATTCCTGTGGCAAAGGTTTTTCTTTACAGTGTGTTTGAGATGTAGAAACGAAAGTGTTTGTTTCAAATTTTCAAAGCGTTGAGAGTCTTCACAACTTGAAAATGATTTTTCATGAGGTATTTTCCAAGTCAGAAATGAAACTGATTATACTGTTGGTTAGGATGATGCTTTCACATCAGGGACCCAGGCCCAGATTCGAGAACACTTGTCCCCAAAGCCAAAGATACAGCAGGAAGGCAGGCGAGAGGTTCCTTAAAATAATAGACAATAGTAGGCATTGGGGTTGGGCGATGTTTGTTATTTTATTTACCTAATTTAAGGGTCTGTCTGCAAAGAACGAAAGACACTCAGCTGCTCAGCGGGCAGAGTGAGAGAGACGTTTCTCTCTCTTTCATCAAACTTGATGAAATAAGGGTTTATTTTTGGCCAAACCAGAGTTGGTGATTGTTGGAAAGACTAACAACGACGGTTTTGGTGAGTTTTATTTAGTTTCTGTCAGGTTTGAATGAAGATTTTTATGATGCTCCGCTACGTACAGCTGATCTCAACATAAACACATACATGTGAATGATAATGCAAGTGTACTCGGGTATGGAACAACTTTACTAATGTGAAAGCTGAGCGGAGAGGGCGGGGGCAATTGTACTCGGGCACGGTACGGATCAATAATGCCTAATATGAAAACGCCCTAAGAGTGCAATCACACCTACATTTTGTTTTGTTTGGCACCAACCATCGTAGACAAGTTTTTGTTTGTAATTTTGAGTTTGGATCCTTTGGTTTCACACTCTCCAATTACCTTCACACCAGCAGCCAGATGTGTTAAATCCTGCCACTTTTCGGTGTGCCACTTTTCACACAGAAATTAGAATTTGTAAAGAAAAACATGCAGTTAGAATATGTGTACCTCCATCCAAGCTTCACACCAAGGTATACGAGTGGATAATAGGAGCGGAGCTGCGTGATTTTGCCTGGAGCCAGTAGCTGCTTTTTATAGGTCTTGAGTGTCAGTGTTGTGTCTCACTACAGGATTCCTCCAATACCACTCTACTCCATGAGCATAACCCTTTATAATCTATACTGTACATCGGCAAAATGCCCTGTGCTATAATCCTGTACTGATCTCTGACTGTGTGGGAAACGCCAGCTCAGAGTATAAGGTTGAAGGGTAAGTAAAGTAAAAAAAAAAAGACAATTTCAGTCTTTGTAAGTTTAGCTAAACATAATTGACTACATTGCACTATTAACCTTAAGAACATGTGGAGAATAATGCTGAATAATGAGCATCAGTCCAGTCTACACTTTGGCTTTACATCATTCTTTATAAGCATCATGAACTGCTATCACAAGTCAACGTCCATCTCCTTAAAGCCACCAATCCTTGAATTTTGAGGACATTTTCTGTGCTTTTTGTTCTACTACTTTATCTTTGCTAATGAACCTCACCACAGCTCTCTTGTGAAAAGATAAAGAGTATAGCTCCTGCATTTTGCATTTTCTTGGTGTGAATTTGCCTAATGGCACACGCATGGACTTGAGGTGCTGAGGGTTTGAATGTGACTAATACCCTCGTGTCACGTGTAATTTATCATGTTTCCTCTCTGAATTCTATTGCTTACTCTTTGAGGACACAAACTGCAAGTTGTCTCTAGAATTGCACTCACTTCTGGATTTATTTATGTATTAATTAATTGTATACCGTAACTCTTTGACATTGACAGTTACAGTTACATATTATACTTTATTTAGTAAATGCAAAATGCAATATTTAAATGAATAAATCAGGCTGTGGTTGACATTTTCTGGTATTTGGAATTTGATTAAATTTAGTGCTTTTAATAATTACATTACAAATACTGTAAAGGGCGTGTGGCAGTTGGTAGGAAGCAGAGGGTGTTGATGTTGTTTACCTGAGCTATAGCACACATTAGCATCTCTCCAGGAAGGAAAATCCAACAGGGCAATATGAAAACAGTCAACTGCCTCCACATCCCCGCTGCATAATTTGCACCTGCATTTACATATTTTTTTTGTATGCTAACTTAAAATGTGAGTCATCTGTTGCCCTGCCAGTTGATGGATTTATAACTAATTTGAATAAAATGTTGCAATAGCCCATTTCTAATTCATTTCTCGTTCCTCTTCTAAGTCCCTTTTCTCCTTTGGTTTCCTTTTTTCTTTCCTCAGTTTGTTTTTCACAGCCTTAGTCTGGTTCCCCCGGTTTGGAATAAAGAATAAAAGAGAGCCATTGTTACCTGTCTGGTGTTGTTCGTTTGGGGTTCACTCTGACTTGTTAGATGTAGCAGTTGATTGGGCAGTTTTTGGTGGTGCATCATCAGCACGACATGGTTGTGTTGGGGAAATCTGTGGCAGCCTCTCCGTAGACCTTCCGGTGAACAGGACATGATGTAGTCGACTTTCTATTTCTGACAATTGCCGCACCAGTTTTTTCTACAGCAAATAGAGGAAGCACTGGTTGGTCTCTGGAAAGACACTTTAGCATCAAAGGTATCGCAACAATCAAACCCAGAATCAAACAAAATGCTAGTTTAATTTGTGTCTGTGCTTTGGAAAGTGACATACTGTAGGTGTATCACTCCAACCATGCTATAATTGGAGCTTCAATATTTCAAACTTGCAGAAAACTGCAGGTTCACTTACATAATCCGTTCTCCAAGCAGTGAGACAATCCTAATTATCTATTCTTTGGAATGACAAGAAGAGAGAGAGAGAGTGAGAGGCAAAGGGGCATACTGTATTATTTCATTCTCTTGCACTCTAACCCCTCTAGCCAAAAGCACTCATGCATGTAATGTGTGTCTGTGTGATATGCAGAGAAACCCATTTTTATTTGCATTTTGATGCAGAGTGATAGCTCTTGTAAATTACTGTAAATTGTAAATAATTTATGCAGATGTATAAGTTTTGAAGTGAATGAATTTTTGTCAACCTTTTTGCTGTTGTAACGATCAAAACATTTGTGGAGTTATTAGCATCCTCTAGTCTAATGAAGGTATATTGTAATCTTCCTTAGCTAGAAGGACTGGAAGGTACTCTGCTTGAAAAAGATCACTGCGGAATGAGTATAAATGGTAGTGTATTACAACAGTCGAACACATCACTGCATACAAATGTGTTATACTTGCTGCAGCTTCAGACATGTAAATAGAAGCAATCAGCTGGAAAAGGAAAAGGAGATGCTTTCCCCATAAGGCAATGCAACCAATTATGTGATATTTTACACCAACTGTGGACGATCACACACTGGTGGCTGCCCTGTGAAGAATTCCAGATGAGTCTGTGAGCTTATTCACACTTTGGAGGCTAAAGCCAATTATTCATTTTATCGGAAGCAAGAGCAACACAAGCTAGTGTGTAAGGATTCAGACAGAAGTAGTGTAATCAACCAGATTTAGGTAAAACTACTGGATGAGTGTTTGGAATACTGAGCATAAGGATGGACAATGGAGAAGTGGAGTATGCCGCAGGCGTGCTTTGAGAACTTTCTGTGGCCATTATATGGCATATTAAATGTCCAATATTGTAAAAAGGGATATTTTCATGTCTTTTTTTTTTATTATAAATCAGGTCTAGGTGCTATATAAATAGGGTGAAAGTATCAATCCAGCTCAAGCTCAATCCATGAAGAAATACACACAGTCTGTATTCAGAAACTGCACTTGAAACAAGCTGTCAGGATTTGTGATGTCACAAATGTACAACATATAGACCATAACACAGTTTTAAACTTAAACATTCTAAATGTGTCCCAGTTTATTTCTTATTGCAGTGTATGTGAATGACATCAGCTGACAGGAAGTAAACATGGACCCAAGCTGTTGCCTAGCAACGCAATTCCGTTGAAATGTGCTTAAACGGAGCGTTTCAGACAGAGGGTTAATACAGGTATATTCAGGCAGACAGTATGAGGACAATAAAGAGTTTTTGAACAATACAACATGTAAAAATGTTCTAGTAGAAACATAAAATTTGAGTATGAACCTGAAAATTACCATAATATGGGACCTTTAAATATGGTTTTCCAACATGAGAACTTATCATTAAAGGACACTGTAAATTACATGAATTCAAGCTGATCATAGACACATTTAAGGATGAAAATACCATTTTTATTTTGTTTACCAGTCACTTTTTAAGCCCACAAGGGGAGAGTCTTTGATCCTACAAAAAATAGAAACACAGAGGACGTGCAGAGGACATTGCTCTCTGATCTCTGCATAAGATCCATTTATTTTACAGGTTTGCTGTATACATTATGTGTCAACATCAAACCTCAAATCATAAATCTAACAGTTAACTGCCAAAATTGCTACAAGTATAGTGATGAATTTCAGAATCAAATAAGAAGCACTGCTTCTAATGTTGGATGCATTCTTAAATAACACCCAGTACCGAGCTGTGAATAAGACAAGCACATCACTAGGAGCAGGACAGTCATTTTGAAAGAGAACTGTGTTTGTTTCCTATGTGAGACAAAAATGTCTGCACCCTCTACAGTGCAGCCCTGTATGAAAAACACATTCATAGCGAAGCATATGTTATGTCACCTTGACTAGCAGGTGGACTTGATATATGATCTTTGTACAAGAGGTCAGCTCTCACTTCTGGCATTATTCATATTCTCTGATGCAAAACAACCTTCTGTGTTGCACCGTACATGCGCAGGCAAGCTACGAAGCATAAATATTCATGGCAAAGTGTCTACAAGGTGTTAAAGCTTACCTTTAGTCAAACTTGCAAAAGACATCTAAATTTTCCTGTTGCATAGCAATTGCTTAAAATAGCCAACTAAAGAAATACTTTGAAACAACCAGTGAGGGACTGTGGGTGGAACAGCCATACATGCATACCTTACATGCATGCAAACACTTCAAAGACTTATAAAGTAGATTGACAGTGAGGCAAGTAATTGACCCTTCCTAAGTCCCGCCTCTTTTCCCTCTGTGCTCCAATAACAGCTGAGCAAGCTTGGAACCCGTCAGAACCTCGGTCAACTTTCCTTTCCTGTTATACCTAGATGTGTTATATTTGTCCAAAGGAATCATTACTATTTAACTCACATTACATTGGTGTCACAAGCTTCACGGACACAATACATTGTATGTTGTCACATTTTAAGCTAGTGTTCGCAAAACGCTAGCTAACGTATATATATATGGATGTATTAAGAGAAATGGATGCAGCATTGGAGGCAGGGCCCTGTTCATTCCTATGAAAGCTGCCAAGTGGCGCATGATGCCAAAATGACTCGACTTCCAACTGGAAAAGTACCTGGATCTTCCGACGATCTTACGCATCGTCACGGCTTGCTAACTCCGCCTCCTAGCCCTCGCTCTGGCCTTGGTCGGAGGAAGGAAAATAACTCTGTATTCGGATTATTGCATCACAGAAATTGTAGTACCGCCGTTTGGCCACTACGGAAATTGGGATCAACGACCGGCGCTCTTCTTGGGGGCTTGGTATAGGGTGTCATGCCATTGTTCCGACGACCCATTTACCCCAATAGTCCACAAAATGTTCCGACAGCCTTTTATCCTGAACAGAAGCACGTGGCTAATTATTATGCAAAATTACGTCATCTGACCTTCCTGGTCGCAATATTGTTTTTTCTTACCATGGCGAGGCATGACCCGCCCTACTCTCCCTCTGGTTGGCTACGCTGACATTCTCGTCCTAAACCTAATATATCTCACTCCTCATGCCTTAACCTAACCAACCAATCCAGCCATGGCATTCAAGGCAACGAGACGGGAAGGTCCAATGATGTATTTCTGCACAATAATTAACCATGTGCTTCTGCACCGAAAGTGTGTATTTTCAGAGCAACGGGCTTTCGAAACAATAGGGCGTCAGAACAATGAGCAGTCCCCACATACTGTATAGCCAATGCTACATCCAAAGGAGTTGGCCTAATGTCAGATCACCAACGTCAGCCAGGTTTGCTTCCTCCTTATTTCTGTGGTAACGTTAAAGAGATTT